>APFE030451584.1:0-32230 GCA_000404065.3 Pinus taeda | reverse complement strand
TACCTACTAGCTAGAGTAGGGTCTTCGTCTAACCAAAGAGGATTAGGGTTGGAATGATTGCTTAGAATAATAGCTTGGTTGTTTGAAGTTCGAGCATTAAAGTCATCTATTAAAAGGATATTACCATCATTCCTTAGGCTAGAAATATCATTCTCTAAACCATTGTAAGGGTTAGTTTTATGTAGATTCTTCTTCTTATAGAAGTTAGAATTGATGGGGGGGGAAATAACATATTGCTATTTAGGACTTTTTATTATTAATGTATCTGATCTCTATCCAACTATATTGGTTGTGAGGGTCGTTTTTATAAATCCTAGCATGGGGGGAGATGGTCTTCTTAATGTAAAAAGCTATTCGCCCAATGCCTCTACGGGAGGATCTCTTGTTCTAGGTAGACCATAGCGTAAAGCCATCTATGTTAGGGACCTTAGATTATTCGTGCTCCCAAGTTTCAACAAGCAAAATAATATCAACATCATTTGAAATCAAACTTAGCTTAGGGCCTTTGTTCCATGGGAAGCCCCGACAGTTCCAAGAAAGGATCCGGAGCATGTTTAATTGCTATTGATTACTATCTTTTTGGTTTCTATCTCAAATAAAGGCTTTTCTATTTCTGATTATTGCCCATTTTCCTTCCTTTCTAGCTTCTTTTACCTTTTCAACCTCCTTTCTTAAGTCTGCTTGATCTTCTGGAATGAGATCTTCATTTATGAATATTCCCGTTCCTTTTATACTTGAGGTTTTACGAAGTATGTCGTACTTATGATCAGTGGAGCTCACCTTTATGTGGATTAGTCTTCCTTTATTCTCGGTTAATTTCCCCAACCTTGTTGCTTCTGTGAGACACACTGTTTCAATTTATAATCTATTATGTAATTTTGTATGCATTAAGGTTAAAGTATCCTCATCTACTTCCTCTTTTAAACTGAATATTATAAGGTTCAAGGCCCTTTTGTTACGTTCGTGGTCTAATTCTATTAATTTTTCATTTCATCTTTAATTGGTTTGATATCTAACTTATCTACCACATTATTTAGGGTGAGGCGGCTATTAACTTTTTCTTCTAGTTCTTTAATCATGTCATTCATTTTAAGACTCTCTAAAGTATCAACATCTCTTTACTGGGATGGTTGGTTAGTATCTTGGTTTTGTTTTTCTATAACCTGCAATCTAGTCTCCATTGCCTCCATTTTATTCTATAGAAGTTCTATTTTATTTTCTATTTGTTTTTGGATTGTGTCTTCAAGAGATGCAAATTTACTTTCCAACATGGCTTCTAACTCTTTTTGTAACTTGGCTTCTCTTTCTTCTCTATGTTTCTCTGAAGACTCTATATACTCATAAAGGCCTTGTAGAGTAACTGTGCTAGGTCTTCGCTTGGTAATCTTTGGTAACTGTGGTGAAATATTCATACTTGAAATTATATGAGAAAATATGTATTATAAAAAGAAAAAGATAATGAATGTGTGCACCTGATATCAACAAACCTGATTGCAGATCGTGCGTGCCCACCCTAGCCCACAGACCGAAAAATATATGTGAAGAATATATAGAGTACGTTTTTAACTCTTTCACCGAGCCTCAAAACTGTTTCACCAAAGAATATATGCAAATAATATATAAAGTACGTGTTTAACTTTTTCACCAAGCCTCAAAACTCTTTCACTGACGTATATATAGAGTACGTGTTTAACTCTTTCACTGAGCCTCAGAACTCTTTCACCAAAGAATATTTCACCAAGCCTCAGAACTCTTTCACCGAAGAATATATAGAGTATGTTTTTAACTCTTTCACCGAGCCTCAGAACTCTTTCACTGAAGAATATATGCGAAGAATATATAAATTACGTGTTTAACTCTTTCACCGAGCCTCAGAACTCTTTCACCGAAGAATATATGCAAAGAATATATAGAGTAATCTTTCATCGAAGAATATATAGAGCATATGTCATTTTTCTGATAAAGAACATATTTAAAAAGTTAAAATAATGTGAATGAGTCCTTGCCCAGGGATTTTTTATGTGGAAATATCTAAAAAGAGAATAATAGGGGAATATTCCATGATAAGAGACTTTCTAGGATCAAACTTTTGGATATCGTTCCACAAAACATAAAGGTAACTCTTTTGGTGGACACAAGGTATTTGGATGATGTGAAGATAGATGGTTTGGATGTGAGCATATTAAAAAAGATAATTCTAAAAGAGGGTCCATCGGTGGTGGTTAGACCATGCGCCACACCTCGCATTGGCCGACCGGTCAATCAATTTACCCTCCCTCCTAAAGGGTTCATCAAGATGTTTTTCGACAAGGTTTCTAAACAAAATCATGGAAAAGATGGCCTAGGGGTGTCTTTTGCTCTAATGTGTGTGTCACCCTAAATTTTTATGTGGAAGGATGAGATATCTTCAACAATAATGTGCCAAAGTTCCTAGTGGTAGTTCAGGGCCTATGTATAGCATAGGATGCTAGATTAACCAAGCTTCAAATCACTCGCGACTCCGAAATAGTGGTTAGGCTAGTCCATAAAATAATAAATAGAATTGTTGTTTCAAATCTCTCTAAGAGTTGGCACCCCCATTTTCTCAGTTGGTGAATTCAATGTTATCTCAAGGCCTTCACATATGTCATCACTGAACACACGTGACATGAAGGAAATCAAGTAGCTAGCTAGTTGGCCAACTGTGGTAGTCAGCTTGTTGACCAAATCATTTTGCAAAATTTTCCACCAGAACAATATGATCAGAAAATGAAAGAATTGGGTTGACTTCTTGTTAAAACATCAAAACCCCAATGGTGGTGGATAACCCGAGGTTGTTTGGAGTCATTCCTGATATCCCTCCATACCCTCCATGTGTGTTTTAAGAAGGTGAGATACATGGTAAGGCATGCAATATCAAGCTTGTGTGAAACCTTCCATTGGTGCTCGAGCACATTTATGTGAAGGCAAGTGGGATATGGGTCTCATAAAATAGATGATGGGTCTCGTAATGTTATTATGGTGTTCTTATTTTAGGGTTAGTGTTTCATACTTGCACCTTAATCCAACATCCTAGCTTGTTGGTGATTATTGGAGATTTCAACGGAGGACATGCCACAGCTCAGAATGTGAAAGGGGTGGCATAATATTGCAAAAGGGAGCCTTCTGTCCCTTGTTTTTCTATTTATTCTTGTATTCCATGTGGCATCCTCCAAACTAGGTGAGCTTTCGAAGCTCGAATCATTTATGGCTCTCACCTCGAAATTTGTATGGGTTATGGTTTATCATAGTGTATGTTCCTAGGAACTTCATTGGAGATGGGCAAAGTGTCAGTGGAGAATTTGGGAGGCCTCCACCCCAATTGATTATCACTTCATTAGGTTTGTCTTATATTATTGCAGTTCGACCCAATGGTGCACTGGTGTGTGTCTTTTCGTGTGTCTTTTTTTGCAAGTGTCTTAGCCTCCTCGAGTGGTGGTGCACCACGGCGGGGCCAAACTAGTAGTGAGTGGCCATAATTGGCAGTGAAAGGGATTCAGAGTTGAATAACCTTGTGCTCAGAGATGGGAAACTATTATAGTTGTCGTTAAGTTTGTCGTGGGATTTGGACCTATTGGTGGAGTTTGTGAGAGAAGCTCATAGTTGGGTGAGCATCAAGGCTATCCTGATGATCCATGGGATGACTGCCCTTGAAATACAAGGAGGGAATACAACAAGGAAAGGATTGAATTGGGGGGGCAACGTGGGGTCAGTAGCTGGATAACACACCTTGGAACTTCCAAGGGATGGCTGCACGTCAAAGCTCTAGTTTGGATGGTAGCGCTAATGGAATTTCCATGGAACCTAGGCCTCAACGTCGATACTAGGAAAAGGAGGATGTTGGGCTGATGAAGGTAGCAAGGGGAGGCTCATTGGCCCTCGTCGAGGTCACTAGCTAACCCAAAGGAAGAAAGGAAACTTGTCTCATGCAACTCAATTACCACAGAGGTAGTTAGTGAAAATGAAAAGGGAGACCTATGAGAAAAATTGTTGTGATGAACACAAGGTAGTGATGGAGGCACTGACCCAAATGCAATATTTCTAATGTCACTTTTTGGGACCGAGAGGTGGTTGTATTGTGCATGCATATGTGCATTATGGACAAGCTGGAACAGTTGAATGCCTAGTTGGATCACGTGGAGAAATATGTCAGTTTCCCTTTATGCCTCCCCCTACACCAAGGATGGGGCCAAATAATCCAACCTCTGTCAACTCCAATGATTGAGTACATATTTTTGTATTTTGTTTATTTTTTCAATCTTCTGGTACTTTTTCCCTTTACAATTATGGTCAGCTAGCTTGTGTCTCTTTTTGAATGTTTCTTTTGAACTGGTGGAAATGTTTAATAAAATTGGTCAGGGTGAGACCAACAAAATCCTAAGAATTAACCATGTAAATATTTATATTTGCATTTAATAGAAATTTCTAAGTTACCAAAAAAATATATAGAATAAGAGTTTCATTTTAGTATTTCTATAATGTTTCCTTACCCTTGCACATTTCCCTTCATTATTTTGTACTATCTTGTAATATACATTGCATGTCATCAATATTTTATTTCATTAAACTTTTCTTAACTCTTCTCATGTCCTATATTTACTGCATCAGTAGTTATGAAAAAAACAAGTATTAAATATCATATAGAATTACTGTCTTTTTATGTTGTCAGATTCAATATTGTTTTACTCTTATCCAATGGATATAATGGAAAAATAGTAACTCGGTGATTAACTTAATGTGCATGCTAATTATTGTTAACCACCATCAAAGATCTAAAATCTATGTGCCTTCTATTTCTCCATGTGTCTCTTAGTTTCTACATGATGCTAGCAATGGAGAGGCTTGACAAAAGGTCGTATAAAGACAATGATCTAGCATTTGTCATGATCTCCATGTTAGAAATATGAAGAGAGAGAGAGAGAGAGAGAGAGAGAGAGAGAGAGAGAGATTGCATGCAACAAAAATCACACTATATTTTTTATTGATCTCACAAGAATTACATATATAGGAATACATGATACTTCTAGATCCAAGAATGGTGGACCTAGATTACTAAAAATAGCTAGTATAACTATTAACGTAGGAACTCACACAATTACAACTCACGAAAACTTGGAAGACATGGAAAAATTA
Source organism: Pinus taeda (assembly GCA_000404065.3). Taxonomy (NCBI): domain Eukaryota; kingdom Viridiplantae; phylum Streptophyta; class Pinopsida; order Pinales; family Pinaceae; genus Pinus; species Pinus taeda. The sequence goes on along the minus strand of APFE030451584.1, from coordinate 27,079 downwards.
CTTCCAATACCTTCCCTTAATGATTACATGAAAAATACAAAAATAGACATTACAACAATGGATTAATCTCTTTCAAAATTTTCTAATATGATCATCCTTGGCATTCATATCCACTCTGAAATCTCATGGTTTCTGCACTTTTCTTCATCACACTTTCAAGCTTCCCACTTGACCCATTTAAGACATAACCACTTCAAACCATCGTTGACGTACTTTGCAGAAGTGGTGCTTCTCAATCCCCTCGATCGTAATGGGTTAATCTCAATACTGAACCATCCTATTGATCTACCACCATATGTGAATCCACAACCGTCTGTAGCCTTCATCAGTTATTTAGAATAACATTTTGGGTACAAAATGTCTTCAACAGACAATTCTAAAACTTGATCTTGTATAAAGTAATTTGTACTAATTCTCTTGGAGCATGACCAGTCACACCAACTTAAACTTATTAAGAACTACCCATGGCTAATTCTCCAGAAGAATGATGGGTCACATTAGTTTATTGATTAATTGCCATGTTCATTGTGTTTCTACATCTTATTTTACCAGCAACGTTTTTAATTTTTTAATTTTTTGTACATACCAAATAAGAACCACAACTTTATTTCACACACCATAAACAAATTTCACCACAAAAAATTACCATTAAAAAAACTCTAATTAGAGGAAATTTTAGCCTAAAAGTGGCCTCCTAAGGAAAAATAATAAAATAATAGTTAAAATAATAAAATAAGAGTAATGAATTTTGGAGGGAAAATAAGAAAATTGCTTTTTAAATTTTACTTTTGGCTTATGTCCTTATAGGTTTACTCAAATTTGAAGTGTAGACAATCATTCGATGCGGAATTCAATATGCATCCAACAAGTACCCATTATCCATACTTTTGAGGAAACCCACATTGCTAAAAAATGAAGATACATTAAAAAATTGTGTTGAACACATTTTTTAATGTATCTTCATTTTTTTTATCAATGTGGTTCTCCTCAAAGGTATGCCCGATGGGTACTCGTTGGGTGCAAAATTTATTTTCGTATCCATCGACTGTCTACACTTGAAATTTGACTAAACGTATAAGGAGATAAGCAAAAAATACAATTAAAAAAAGTAGTTTTTCTTATTTTCCCTCCAAAATATTTACATGTACCTATTTTTAAATTTAAGGGATTTTTATTAGTTTACATATTATGACATGGAAATTACGTGAAATTTTTATGGGCACTTTTAGGCCAAAATTTCCACTAATGAGTATTTAATCCCTTATATCTCCTTAAGCCATGCACACATTACTCTTCATAAACAAAGAAAAATAAGACTTATGGATTGACTTCCTTTAAATAAAATCAAACCATTGAATTCAATGAATGCACCATGAAGTGAATAAAATATTTACGGGGAGGCACAATTTTCACGCCACCCTGTGTTTATTGAAATGAATCAAAAACCTTAATATTTAAAAAAATATTATGTGAGTCATTAATCCACAATGTTTAATGCAACTAACAACAATGATCCATGACCCTATAGTATCTAGGTTTTCACACTTAGGGCTTTGGCCTTCACAATAGCAACATAGAACAATAGTTTGGAGATAAATAGTTAAAATCCTCTTTAATAATGAACAAAAGAACCATTTTGACAAAACTAGATGTGCAGTGTTTAAAAACTTAGATCTGGATCAAGACTCAAAGATCTCAGCCTTCCAAGAAACATTGTACACTGATTCACTAAAAGGAAACAAATAGATATGCAAATCAACAAGACATGCACAACACTCTAGTATACAAAACACAAAAATTTCACACTCAATTAATCTGATTTCACACATATATCCAAATCTATTTACAAAGTAATATAACTCAGGGCTCTCTCAGATCTTCCTATCCTTCCCTTGAGGGAGTCAGGCCAGAACAGGCTCTGATACCATGTTAGAAATTTGAAGAGAGTGAGAGAGATTGCACACAACACAAATCAGACTGTCTTTTTTATTGATCTCACGTTAATTACATATATAGGAATACATGATACTGCTAGATCCTAAAACGGTGGATTTAGATTACTAAAAATAGCTAATAAAAATATTAACTTAGAAACTCACACAATTACACTCACGACAAATTGGAAGTCATGGAACCATTAATTCCAATACTTTATTGTCTTCCTAGATAGATGGTTTGTTTTCATCTATACTTGTTTTCAATTTTCCACTAAATCATTTAAATAATCATTGAATGTGATTATTTGTCAATTCTCAAACTAGGTAGCTTACATGGAAATAATTTTTAGTTACATTCCAAATGATCAAATCCCATGAATTTGAAATTCAAAAAATTCTATCAACTCAAGATCAGATGAAGTGCTACCGATAAATATAGTGAAAAGTGTTAGATGATAAATATTTCCTACTCCTTTAAAATTAAAGATTTATTTAGGGTGTAATTTTTATAATTATTACATGTTATTTTAAAAATTAATTTATTGTTTTGTTTAATTTTTTGTATTAAGCCAATTGTTTTTATTTATATTTTATTTTTATATTATGTTATTAATTTTCAAAATAAGTATATATAGTATCGTGTTATGATTCGACTTTACTAATTTATTGTAAATAAATTTCATATCAAAATTATTTTCTACGCCATGAATAATTAATTACTAATTAATTTTTATTTTAGGAATGTCTAACAAAATATAAATATTTTATTATTTATAATTAAATACTTTTAATATAAAATTTAATAGTTTCAAAATTTGCATATACATATTTTCTAAACTATAATTCCAGCCATGCTTTTATATGGTTAGATGAAGATATCGTTTTAGTTTTAGCTTAACCAATACGAAGGAAACTCTGGAAAATTCAAATGTTGATTGACAATTTATTTCGTAGTGAGTGGTGATTGACTATATATATTTAAACTATAATTCAAGCCACATTTTATATGGTTAGATAAGGATATCATTTTATTTTTAGATAACCAATACAAAGGATATTTGGGAAAATTCAGAAAGTTGATTGACAATTTATTTTATAATGAATTATTTAAAGCATTAAAGGTTTTAAAATTTTAAAAAATATGGCAGAGTTTTTTTATTGTTGTGTAGGAATCAATATTAGTTATAGTAGTTGTCCCACACATCCATAAAAAAATCATCGTAAATCATAACAAAAAATGCATATAAATAGTTGATATTAAGTTGTATACGTTATATAATTATGTTTAAAATGGGTCTATATATTGATTGGAACAACAACTGTCAAACACCAAACCTTAACATCACAAGTTGACACGACATAATGTCAAAAGTACTTTCAGCTTTGAATTACCAAATAAGTCAAAATGCACTACAAAACATTCCATTGAATTTTATTCAGGAGTACACATATCCCATCAAACAATCACCCATTGATTTCCACTAGAGCAACACATCCCACTGCTAAGTAATACCTGCACAAGAATAGGTGAAATGAGTGTCATCCATATGTACATGTGTGCTTAACCATTCAACATATTAAAGACAATAAATGAAAACATTCTATTTAGGAATTAGTTTAGAGGATGCAATAAATGACACCAACCCTTTCAATTCAAGTATTAAACACACCGGCCTTTTCAATTCAGGAATTAAATACAGGAAAGCACAAGGATCAACCATGAAATATTATCAGCCATTTGATCATGTACAAATCAATCTAGAACACACATTTTATTTTGGGAGATGGAAATCCATGCCAATCTTCCCTACCAATTAAATTCTAGATCAAAAAACTATAAAACATCAACTCTTACTAATTTTCATTTCAAACATTCATTATACTCATCAGTTATTGGAGACATACAACGAGAGTGTTCAAACACTGTTACATTCATTTTATTCATCAACTGCTAGAGACATACAAACATAGTGTCTGCACACGGTTACATTCATTCTAGTCATCTACTGCTGGAGACATACAGGTTTGTTTTTGTTGAATAATGTTATCATTTTTGTTGAATAATGTTTTTTTTTTCAGAAACAAGGGAAAATTAAAGCCATTATAGCCAATATCACTTGTTAAATAGATCACAAGATCTTATTAGAGAAGCATTTTTAAATGAATAATGACAATTACTAAAAGATTGCCGGAGTAAAATTACAATGAATTAGACAAATGAGATGCAATAGATAATCATTTATTTCATTACGATAAATATTATGAGCAAGGTGTTTAAGAGCCTACATACCATCCCGTAGACATCAAAATTCTATTTAATCATGATGATAATATAGGGGTAGCAGGTGAATTTATTTCCCTTGATTCCACTACTCTGCTCATAATGGGGGAGGAAGAATAAGTGTAGGAGGTGGAAGTGTACTTAGATTATGACCGTCCCTTTAACCCATCCCCTACCCAGCTCAGAATGGTTTCTGATAATACCATGGCGAATGTGAGAAATAAATATGAGCTACGACAGATATTGAATGCACCAAATTTGAGAAGGGAGAAGGCAACAAGAGGACCTTTAAATGCAAGAAGGGATGCACCTAAGGATGTGGAACAAGATTATAGAGGAGAGGCAGTTCACTAAAGGCCTATGATTTGAAAATAATAGTTATTCTAATTACAAAAGAACTAAAATAAGTGGAGCAACCCAGTTTAGTAACCAATTTCAATGGCATAGTAACCTCAAATTTCACCCGTGCAATTCAATATTAGACTACTATAATAGCAAAGAATAAGCTTTCATAGTTCTGCCGTGAAAAGATTATGAAGCCAAGAAGGAAACATATGATCCTTGAGATGGGTAATAAATAGTAAAAAAAATAAGGAAACATAAGATCCTGAAGATAGTGCTTCCAGGGAGTGTAAGAATGTGTTTATTCTTACAAGGAAATGAGGGACCTAGTTTCTCACATCATGATGGTTATGAAATTAGGGATATTTACTAAATAAGGAAACATATAAATTTATAATCTTGAAGATGATGCATCATAGAGTGCAGGACCATGTTTATTCTTTGAAGGAAATAAATCAACTTGGATGAGATCTGTCACCTCTTGAAGGGAATGACCGAGAAATGTTTTGAATTCAAAGAGTAAATTTTGAGGTCAAGTAGATTCACTACCTATAAGGTTTTAGAAAAAATGTTTTATAGGCATGGCATGGATAAGGACATAGCCTGGAAGATGGCGCATGATATATAACACCTCTAGGATAAGTTGGATAATTTAGACAAGAAACTAACAGATCACAATTATGTTTCATTGATTTATGGAATATGATGAACTTCTGCATATAAGGGGGAAACATTGAAGGCATATAGTGCAACATTAGGTGTGTAAAACCCAAACAATGAGTGTTTGGAGGACATGCTATATTATCTTTGTTAAGGTCTATCAAGGTCCTCCATAAACTTGTGTTTACAATATCTAGCAATCATATACCATATGAATTAAATGTAACAATTTGTATGAGTTCAAGGTTGAGATTATCTTTGTTAAGGTCTGTCAAGGTCCTCCATAAAATTGTGTTTACAATATCTAGAAATCATATACCATATGAATTAAATGTAACAATTTGTATGAGTTCTAAGTTGAGAAAGAATGTGTAGATCATGTTCTTTCATTTTGGTTGTTGAACATATCTATATAGAAAAATATATAAGGCTAAAGGTGTTTATGTTGAAAGTTGTGACCTACAGTAATTTTGACATTGAACACGATGTAATGGGATTAGTTTTTGGTTAATAAGAAAGAGTTTCAAGTGGCTAGTTTAAGGCCTGATTAATTAAATCTTCTTTTCTAATAAAAAAAGATTACTCTTTAATCCTTTTATCTTGATTGTATCATCAGAGGAGAGTTACTAGTGATCCCTCTGAGATTGTGAAAGAAAGTCATGGTTTAAAGTTAAAAAGGAAAGTGAAATATAACTGACATCATTTTGTTACTTCCTCTTTATATAAAATATAAGAGCTTTTTAGTTTAATGGGTATGTATTTGTAAGGAAAGATCTTATGTTGAATAGAAAGGAGTTACCTTCTTGTACTTATGCTAGTATTTAGAGGAACTATAATTAGATAGTATGATTTGTATAAGATAAGAAGTGAAAGAAGGAATTAAATGTAAACATATATTTATATAGTTTAGTTATAATGATTAGGATAGAGTAGGAACAAGAATAAGAAGGAAAGAAACCTCTTACCTGTAACTGACTTAGGATTGGACTTGCAAGAATAAAAAGAACTAGAACTAGACCCTTAGACTTTTAGATTTTGAAAGGGAATAACTACATAAAGAGACTACAACTAAGAACCCTTAATATCTCTTGCTCTTCTTGATAACTCATATTTTTACCAACTAGGAATTTAGAGCTTATACTTTGAGAAAACACTGCAAAAAGATAAAATGAATACTAAGAACAATGATTTGAGGACAAAGAAAAATAGTTGGGTTGAAGAAACCATGTTATATCAAAGTTGTTACAAAAACAATAAGGAAGAAAAAAAACCAAATTCATGGTTTGAAACTGAAAAGGAAAGTCAAATATTAACACTAATTGTAAGAAGATTACGACATTGATTAAATGTTGGATAACAAAAAAATCATGTAAGAATCAATAAAGAAGTTAAAATGTAAGAAAGGTCCAATTCCATTGTAACCTCAAATCTGACTCTTATAATTCAATATTAGACTACTATAATAGCAATGCTTCACACCTAATATTTTCTGACAGTCTGCACTAGCTCATTGTTGAGGAGAAGTAAGATTACAAATGATTGAAAAAATACACTCTAATCATCAATAAAATGCAAAAGACCTTAGAGGATCCTCACAGCCTAGACAACTCAATCAAATAAAGCCCACAATCATGCAAGAGAAATCTAGAAAGAATTTATGTGTGAATCCTCACTATTTCTTTCTATATTTCTTGTTTCTTTGTGTGAATTTAATTATTCCAAGCCTCTTGTAAAATGAAATTTTATGTGTGGAAACCATTCCAATTATGAGTTTCAGATCTAAGATGTATTAAATCACCCATAAGGGCCGCGTTAAGGAAATGTAAGATTAAAGTTACAATATATAGATTTGTTTTTGCTCATTGATTTCCAAGGCCAATGAATTACCTTGTTTTATAATACAGTTTTTTAAGAAACTTCATTTTAACTCTATGGGTTGTTGTAGCATGCCAAGAATTTCTATTACATATCGTACAAGGATAGGAAGAGGCGAGGGGTGGGGGGGTCAACTGTGATGTAGTTCATCAGATGAGGATAGGTGGGATGATGTGGATGCTCCCAATGCACCTAGTAATGTCATTTAAAAGGACACTATGGTTGCAGATCATTCTATCCCACCATCAACCACAAAGCCACCTTCAACGACAGTGCAAGGTGCAAGATCAGCAAAGAAAATTAGTGCCATTAGAGTTTGGACAAAGTAAGACATGTTATCTGGAATTGTTGACATCGAGTTATAGGGATATTCAATTCATTTCTCTGCAAAAGCCCATGTTATTACCACCTCTAACATACACTATTGGATAAATGGGTTGACTAATACAAAGCATAGAGGGCTTGTTACAATTATGACTAAAGAGGAGGAGGATGAGGTGGTTAAGTGGTGTAAGGAGAATCACCAATTGGGACATGGGTTAGAGCTTATACAACTTAAATCTATAGTAGCTCAAATCTGTCAGGGGAGGCCAAACCCCTTCAAATATCTCTTTCCTAGTAAATCATGGTGTGGTGGGTTTAAAAAAAGCATCCAAACCTTGTGCTATGTACAATTGAGGGCCTTGACAGAGACATGGCCTAAAATCTATGACCTGCAATTGTGTCCAAGTTCTATAATACTCTTTTTGCTACATATGAGCACCACTCATATGCCCCACACCATATATGGAACTGTGATGATACATGCTTACAGGAAGGAAGGAATTGTTGTTAGGTCCCTATAATACTAGCGATTCCCCCATTACTATTGTCATTGTAGCCCTTACTGTTATTGTTGTGGCCCTATTCTCCCCATATTGTTATTATTGTGCCCCATAGAAGCCCACTATTGTTATTGTTGTGCCCTTATATTATTATTGTTATGTTGACTTTGATCATATTGCGAGCCCTTAGAATCCTATATATAGAAAGGGGGTTTTGTCATTTGTATCATCCAAGAATTATTAATTTGTGTAATTTAAAGGAGGTTTCCCCCTCGAAGAGGCTGATTTTCAAGTTGTTGGTCTATCTTTTCTTATATTTTGTGAGCTCGTTGCATAAAATTTGGTATTAGAGGTTTGGGTTCTAGGGTTTTGCTGCTCCAAACAGATATTTTCTCGCTATATTTTCAGAGATATTATCCAAGGAAGTTAGGGTTTTTGCAGGCTCCTGATTTACATCCCAAACAAGCCCGAAGTTTGAAACAGTGACACGTGGCAGGTTGTTCAAGTCTGTTCTATTGAACTAGTCTATAATCAGGTAATCGTGGGACATTCGACATAACACTTTCTTTAAGAATCCAATAGTGATAAGACTGGTGGTGTTAGAATGAGGACTCAGAGGAATACCATAGGATGCAGTTTTAGAACTTGGAGATATGAAATTACAGAGATACAATAGATTCAATATCGAGCTCCTACAAAGTGAAAAGATGTATGTAGTTTTTCTACAGTTTTCGCATAAGTTTGGTTTGAAAAATTAGTTTGAAGTTATTCAAAGGGAATAGTGACAGATAATTATCATTAATTGATTACCTAAAGAAGGAAAATGGAAGCACCTAGTAAGAAACCTAAAATATCTACCATGACTCATGTAGAAGAGGAAGAAATGCAACATGATATATAAAAATTATGAGACCAAGTGCAATAATTTTTAGAGGTGTCCTCCCAAAGACAATGCTCTCTTTAGATGACATTGAATTCATTGTCCCTTAGGTTTGGAAGGCGGCGTTGATAGACTTAGTTGATTGCTTTACTATACTTTGACAAAGATATATCCTTTCATCTATACCTTTCTCTACCATATTGCTACCAAGTGAAATGGGCATTGTAACAATGTGAATGCCATTATCATGTAGTTTGGTAGTGTGCAAACTAGACATATCACTAGTAAGGTTATCATACAAAACTCTTTCTCTTGCTCTGCTCGGTGATCATGACTGTCTTCTTGGCTTGCTTACAATAGGATCTTCAATTGTACATCAAAAAATGTTTGGGGCTCTAGGTTTACTCCTATTAGCTAAAGTTATCTTTTCTGCCATTGTAGTGCTTAAATTTGGAGGTGTTTCACCTGAAAAAGAAGGTTGCAAAGGATTTGTTTTCACTTTGAGAGAAGTTACTTGTGGCATTACTGAATTTCTAAATGACATTGGGATTCTACTATTGAGATCAACCCCATCTTGTGGCATTACTGAATTTCTAAATGACATTGGGATTCTACTATTGAGATCAACCCCATATAATGTTGTGGCAGAAGAAATATTCCATGTAGTTGTGAAATTTTATAGAAAATTCACTGAAATCCTAGCAAGATTACAGTGTTTGCCACGCTTTTGATGATAGAAAATAATTTGTTGATATCGTAAAAGGAGGTATGACAACTTTCATACTCTAAAAGGATGTGTACTTGAAGATTTAGTTTTGGCCCCTCCAAATTTTCATAAAGAGGTTGAGTGATATCTCAAGTTCGTCTCTTAGCGTTATATTAAGTCAAGAAGGACATCGTGTAGCTAATTAAAGTTACGAATTTAACAAATAAAGAAGGAATTTTTCTCTTATACAATTCTATAATCCTCATATCATTGGAGGTGTTATCTAGTTCCTAGTGAGTGCATATCGTACATAGATCGTGAATCTATGAAGTATATGCAAACTTGCAAACAAAAGACAAGTTAAATGCGGATTGTGCCAACCAGCGAATTTTCTAGCAAAACCTCAACTTTTTATTTATCAAGCATATGATGAGAAAGGTTGATGTTTTGAAAGATTCATTGAGTGGATAAAGGATGTTGTTGACTTTAATTAATTATGATGTATACAAGGATGATCCAAGATTTGGGGATTGCTCAAACTTCAAAGGCAACAAAAATCTATTTAGATTGTATGGAACATGAAGATAACATTTATTTGAAGACAAGAAAGACATACCTTAGATTATATGGCTCATGAAATATTTTTATTTTGTGGGAAGCAATATTGTATTCTTATATGTTCTGTCAGAGATAACTATAATACCCAACTTTTGAAGGAGAATTGTTAATACCAAGCATGGCTAAAGTGGTTTCCAAATATGTGGATAGCAATCATTTAGCTAGTTATCAAGTGGGAACAATGAATTTACCAATCCTTATGAGTCGCAACTAACCAATGACAAGTTACAACACATAATAATAGATTTTTTGTTGGTTCCACCTAGATCTCAAAGAGGTGATGACACTAGTGATTATACGTATTTTTTGATAGTTTCTCCATGAGTAATGGGGGGTGCGATTGGAATATCCACAACTATCTAAGTGATGATTCATGTCAGCCATTTTTTCTTTCATTAAAGTCAACATTGTTGAATCTCTATGGAATGAAGAATTGGGGATATGAGCAGCCGATAAGTATGGAAAGAAAGCATGCACAAGGTAATCGTCAAATACTAATTGGAATAATATTCACTTTGATATTCTACAATTGGAAGTTGCCTTGAATGATCTGTAGTAGTAGTACTACAAAATTATTCTAAACTGATCTATGGAACCTCCTTTTTTGCTTCAGTATTCGAATCAAGCCCAACCTTTTATATGTTCAGCTTTGGGGTTATTCTCTAGTCCCTCACCTATTGGAATCAACTCTATAAAACCAAAATTAGCTTTTTCCTCAGGTTTAAGAGACTACTTTATGAAACCCTATTTCTCTTAAGTGAGGGAAGAGATATTCTTCTAGAAGTTGCTAGTGAATTGGCCATATTAATGGCAACCAATGCACTTGAATGGAAGCTGCACACAATTGCAGTGTTGTACACGATCCTTGTTTTTATATGAAGTTCTATTGCCTACTTCAAAGTTAACATTCTATACTAATTTTGGTATGTGTATGTGCTCAAATGTGGTTCAATCCTATCTAGATATCTACCTATTTTTCTCCCTATTTCCTTCAAAAAAAAATTGTTCCAGTGGTTAAGCATAAAACATACCATTATTATCTAAAATTAACAAGATGACTCTACATTGTCGATTATTATAGCCACACATTCTAAAAATGATCTTCTCATGTTGCAAATCAATTGTGTGTCACAATGGCTATTAGATGCAGGTATTTTGACAGTAACAACATCTCCAAATAGGTTATTAATGTCTGGGTGCGCATCAATCCCTAGAGTATGGGGAACATAGTAGACCTCTTTATTCAGAGCAAGCTTCCCAACAGTTTTTGAATCTGAGTCCTAGACATTAGCTGTTATTTTATATTTAGGTCTACAACTTCCCTTTCTCTTTGTTGCTTCTAAGGATACCCGTGCTTCCATTTTCTTTATCACTTTCATGAAGGTTTTGTTAGAATATTCAAATCTTTTAGCAAATTATCCATGTCTTAAAAATATTTTTCCTAGTTACCTTAAGCCTTTTGATTTCAGTTTGATATTACATGGTTTTAGTCCCACATCCAACCAAGGGAATGGATCCAATACCACTAATAATCCATCTCTAACTTTCTTCCAAATATTATTGTGTCTTTTGAATTTGTTGGTTTTTATTTAGTGAGAGTCTTTGTCAAACATTTTGAGAGTAGATTGATGTAGGAGTATTTTCTTGTTTTCCACACATTAATAAGGAGAAAGGAACAACAAACTAATTTCATGAATAACCTAGCTCATAAATATAAATTATACGGAACCCAACATATTACTTTTCCACTGAGATATGCATGTTATAGCCCTTTAAATCATTATTCCTCCATTAATAAAAACCCAAAAATACATAACATTGAGATATAAACAAGAGAAAAGTGCATAGGTAATATAGAGGAACTTGGAAGGAAGTGGTTGCTAACACAAATGTCAACACATAGTCAATTTATAAGAATACTCTAGCTCTAGATCGCAGAATTATGTTTCCCAGGTACACACATAATACTGAGTCATGTAAATTAGGCCAAATACAATACATATCAGTCCATAAATGAAAACAATTGTGCTCCCAAGGGTCAATAGAGTGCCTGCAAAATCACTATTGGAGACATCTACTTGGAAAAACAATTTTGGGAAGTTAGTGGTCTAGAATTGTAGCTTTAGATCAACTCCTTTAACAAGTGATTCAACCCACTAGATTGAATAAATCAGTCCAAAATTCTGAAGAAGATTTGTGGCACGAATCCTTCAAATTGCAAGATAGCTTGGCCCTCCTATAAGTTAAGAAACTCGATCCTTAGCACTACAACTCTCCTTCGCACCTTGAGACCTATAAATCAGATCTAGGAATAGTAAGCAACTTCTTCCTTGATTTGCACAACTTGGCCCTTGGAGATACAATAACCCTGCAACCAAAATTATAACAAAGATATCGAAGCTTCCTACAAACAAATACAATTAAATCTTCAGGAGATAAGTCAAAAAAATCCTCTAGGGTAGCAAATGATGTCCATTGAAGAAGGAGAGATCTAGCTAGTGTGGCAAGGGGACCACTGAAACTAGAGAGAAAGAGTTTCACCTGAAACCCTCAAAATAGAAACTCGCTAACAGAGAATAGAAGAAGTTACAAAGTCAGTATTATCTATTTGTAACCCTCAAAATTGAGGTACCCATAAACATGCATTTAATATTACTGGGCATCATAACTAAAACCCCACATCTCAAAATTTATCATATGTTGTTTGAAGATGATGTTCTCTTTATAGTGGCAGTAGTATGTGAACTCAGAGAAGAAAACAAATTACATAGGGGTAGCACTAAATCTTATGCTTAGCAATGGTAATGGAAATAAATCTAGATAAATCTACCATAAACATGTATCATAGTAGTGAGGACCGAGAGGAAATGGTTTCAAGCTTTACTGCCTTACAAGTTAAAAATTTTGAAACTTCTATGAGCCCTGGGTTTCCACCTAAAAGAGGTTGCCTACTCTAATTGTGAATTTTTAAAATAATAGAGAAAATAATCTACTGGTTGTGCAACAGGGGAATATCCAAAGGAGTCACACTTGTTGTGTGTTCAGACTCAAATGAACTCTTAATGTCGTAGCTTCAACAACATATGCAATGTGAGTTCCAACAAAAAGTTGATTTACCATTTTCACAAGGATGCTAGCTCTAGCTCCAGCCTTGATAATGTATAGTTTCTAACCTAAATCTGATGAAAAAGAACCAGTGTGCTTCAATACTTCATCTGTTTTGGAAACAATTACAATTAAATTTCCCCTAGCAGCCTTCACCACATCACCGAATACATGGGCATCAACCATCTGAAAGTCTATTCTCTCATATTCCAACCATGTCTCTAATTATTTTATAAACCTTGGTGATATAGTTGAACGTAGCACTATTTATGCCCCATCTAATAAAGATGCAATTGCCCTTCCATCTCCAAACAATGCATGTTTAACATGTTTTTCAATAGTGACCATAACTATGAGAACCTCAATACCTTGTGCAACTTCAGATGGACTCCCTTTTTCAATTCAAGATAAAATTGGTTCATATATATCAAAATCACAAACATGATAATTTGATTTAATAAGATGTGTTTCCATGCTATATCCCATTGTTCCAAGGCCAATGAAACCAATATACCTCATTGTATTGGAAATGGAAATAACTTCTTGCACAATCTATTTGGGATAATAACCTTCATCTTGAGCCACAAGATTGACACCTGCTATCTTTTTCCAAATATTCACAATTGTAACATCAACTTCCTCAACATATCCAGAAGTTGAGTCATGAATAAACTGTTGATGTGCTATAGCAGCTAGAGGAAGAGGAAAATCTAGTGACTTTGTTTCATCTAGCACAATTCCCAGATCCTTGAAGAAAATATTTAGAGCAAACAAGTTGAGGAAACCAATATAAAAAGACACAAAAGTTTCCTACAACATTGGATATGATTTCATATAGAATGTGAATATTAATTCCATCCCATGCACCCAATTCCCCGGATTTAGGCATAACAACTATATTCACACCTGCCAGTAGTGAATCACAGTCTTCCCCATCATTTAAACTGCATGGTTTAAATTTCGAAATATATTTTGGACCAATGTGGCCCAAGCATGTTGAATCTCCTACAGAAAATGGGTATCTTTAATCTTCGGATTCATGTCCAGTTTTGACCCATCGCTTTCGCCTGACAAGGAGCATGGGATCTCCAGGATGAAATGGAGGTGGCCATTTTAGATGCTAAAAATGAATTATATATGTCCACCCTAAGTTTTGGAGAAAGGATCCATTTATTAGCAAAAGAAATAATTTGGAAGACCCACCAACCTGTTTACCTAACCTTCTCAATAGGAATGATCCTTCAATATTTTTAGATTCAAGTAGATGATTCATTTTCATTCGGACATCATGACAACTTACAGTGTGAATTTCTAATTTGTCTAGAAAGAAAGATTCCAAAACATGATCATAGATGATTAAGCCTCCACCTTTATCATTATCATTTGGAGCTCCCTGAAAACATGGAAGTAAGCCCCATTTAAGATAGGGAATTTGTTGAAATTGGCAACTAGGGAGAAATTGTACTTTGGGCAGCTCCTTCAAAGAAGATAATTGTCTGATTGAATTCCTCTTTTTGAGAGGACCAAAATTGACCTAAATATGACTATATTTGAATGAGGAAAATATATTTATGAAATTAACTTGCCTTGTGTATAATTTATCTAGGTCAGCTTCAGGATAATTTTACAAGTGAAACCCCTCTCCGCCTCCTATAAAAGAGAGTGTCTCCAACATCATTCGATCATCTCACACACATTATTTACTTTCTAAAATAGATGCAGGAGGAAGGTGTTTCCAGCGAAGGAGGAAGGGCTAAGTTAATGTCTTAGCACGGTTGCTTGATGGGCTACATTCCTTAGCCAAAAGGTTGAGCCTCCTAGGGACAAGTTTGGGCCTTTGTGTGGATAATTATGATATTTCTTATCTTCTATTCTAGGTCCGAGTTTTGAGACGAAGTTGCCGCTGTATATAAAGGTTGATCTAAGATTGTTTTGGGAATGATGTTTATGGTAAATCTCTCCTAAAAGAAAGATGCACTTCTTTGGGTCATCTACAGCTAGGTCATAGGCCTTAGGTACCATGTTTTGGAGGCTGAGAATCTACATCTAGGAAGTCACAGTCTATCATGCCTCTTCATGGGGTTGTGTAGTTGGTTTTTGAAGCCTAAAAGAAGGCTTAAGGGTAGCGAGTGTTTGGAGGTTTTGTTTGAAGGAAAGCCAAAGTCAATAGAAGGTCTAGAAGGTAGTGAATAGGGTGTTGCAATAGATTGTGTTTATGCCTTAGCCAGTCCCATCAGAATTGCATAGAAGTCAGTAGTCCTTGGAGCTTGCTCAGAATGCAAGATTTTCAGCTTTGTTTGAGCCATCTCCTTGATAAGTGTAGTGGTATTAGTCCTTCACATTTGCAAGTGATTTTGACTTTGAATTATTGTATTCTCTCTCTATTAAACATTTGATATTAATGATAAGAACAATTGATAAAGGGTTTTTCCATGGCTTGAGCCATATCCTTGTGTTCTCTTGTCTTAGCTTGTATTCTGCTTCTATCATTTATGTTCTTTCTTTAGTTACTACTTATATGATAATGGGTTATGTGATTGCTAATGGAATAAAATTTGATTGATAAATAGGCTAATATGCGTCAGTGAAGTAACTAAGTAGAGAACATGTCCCAAAATTTAACATGCTATCAGGTTTAGGTGAAGAAAAGCCAAAGAAGGAGAGAATGCAATCACTAAGAAACTTGTTGACAAGTATCCATCACATCGAAAGTCGGAGGCATTTTGAGGTGAAGCTCCTTATGGAATTAAATCAAATTCTTGGGTATAGTTACAATGAGTAGGTCAAATTTGTGCTCATTTTGAAAGTCTAATTCTTTATTTCTAGCCAAATTGAAGACACTCATGTGCATTTGTCTATGGAAGGATATTCTATTTTTTACAAGTCGAAATCTTCTATGACTTTGGAAATAGGGCTAAGCCACTGCAGTATGTTGTTTGAAAAGCTGCAGTACATTTTTTGGAGAGTAAAAAAACCAATCATATAACTCAAGTGAGGTTGTATATTCCCAAAAGGATAACATAGAAAAAGGGTAGTTTCAATAACCAGGGTCAAGAGTATTACCTATGCTTTCGATATTCATCGGAAAAGAGACACAAAACTGTGACCCAAAAGGTATATTCAGAACTCAGGGTATTTTTGCTAGGGATAGGACATTTTTTATGATGTCTCCTATCCAAGGTCCATGTCCCCCAATCTTCAGTTCTTGTGATAATGAAGATTGGAAAAAAATTTAGTCATTGTAAATACAATGTTTGGATAGCGCTTGAACAATCATAACAATAATGTAACTATAATTCATGTCATCTACATCGAATGAAAATCTGTGCCCTAGATTGTGAGACCCTGTGGAAAATTTTAGAGTGAGTTCTAGTTTTTGAAATGATGGTAATATCGATCCCCAATATGACCTGAAAATAGTAATTGAAGGACCCTCTAAGGACCTTAGATAAGTATTTGTAAGTCATTGGTAAGGGTGAATTTCTAAGGAAAATAATTTAAGCCTAATTTGGAAACGTTCTAATTCAAAATAAAAACACTACAAGGGAGAAGACAGTGGGTCATTAGATTGATATGATCTTTAATCAATATGAAATCATGCTTGAAACATCGTGCCTATGTATGTATAGAGGCGTGAAGCAGACAACACTCATTTGAGATATTGCGTTGAAGAGGTCATTCTACCCTCCTGAAGAATAGAACTCTGAGTATTCTACTCCTCATTTGATGTGAAAAGAATTGTCTACATAAAATTATTGTGGTAAATATGTCCCTAACATTTCAAAATATTTCAATGGAATCAAAGGTAAAGGATATCATTGTTTTCTTGTTTTACGCCATCTCACTTCTAAGAAATAAGGCTTATCATCTCATGAACAAAAATCTCATCACCTTGATCTTAGTATCCTACAGTAAGAAGAGTATTTGTTGACCTATGTTGATAGTACGTGTCTCACTAAAATAAGAATAATGACTTTAGCACACATATATATTTATATATATACACACAATCTTATCTACTTTAGCTTGTGGAGAATTTAGCAATATTGTGATTAAATAAGAGCCTATACCAAATCCCTAGGTTGTTCAACAAATAATATTGGGTTATGTCAGAAAGAAGGAACGCTTCAAACACTGGAATCATTTTTGAGAGTCATCTTGATGCCCTATATCCACCTCATTGAAAGAAGCAATATTGGAAGATCATCTTAGGCTTGTATAAATATGTGTATAGGTTGATAGTGAAGTATCAATCAATAGTCTTGTGGGCACTATCCTTAGCAAGAATCTTCAGTGCCACATTTTTCATGAGTAGACATCTTAAGGGATTATAGGAGTACATCGTCAATCTTGAGGACTTGATGAGAAACTGGTTAAATTGCTGATTATGAGCTTATGATGCCAATAACAATACAAAATACTTCCCTTAATAAACTAAATAAATAAGCTAAGGTTCTCCATTCACTTGAGAAATAAGTCAATGATTATATTATCTCCATATCACTTATTCTTTGCAACTATAACTATTCTTCATCCAATACAAAAATCTAGAGTATGGCTGAAAGATGCTAGATCAGTAAGGACTATGAATTTGAATTAGAAACCCTATCATAATCAGATTTGAAGTGTACAAAATCTGTTGGTAGGTTAACCTGATAATGTAATATAAATCAAAGTAGAATAATATAACCTACTTCTACTATCAAATTGTGGAAACTTAAAGATCGAGCTGAACAATATAACCAGAAGAAGAAGAAGAATCAATGGCACAATACACATGAAAAATAATTTGGGGAAAGCCTCAGCTAAAAACCCCACACTAATGTATTATCATACATGGTGGAAATACATAGGAATTATACAAATCATTAGTTCTCAAATCTAGCTAGCTCTCAGTACAATCCTCACAGATACTCACCGGCAATCTTGGCTTCTCTCCAACCTTCCTCTCTGTCCTCCAAGCTCCTATTTCCTTGCGCTATGTCTTTTGGATGATTTTCCTTTTACTAAGTGTAAAGCAATCCTTCAAAACTGTGCAATCCTCAAGGATGAATCCTTGACTACATGCAAGAGTTTTCTCCATGAGAAAACACATTTCAAATGATAGTACACTATACTTGCACATCAATCTCAGCTGGGTCTTTCTCATAATAGACACGCATGAGTTTCTGATGAGGGAATCTTCAGTTAACTGGAGTAGCACTAGTTGAGTGCATTAATGCATCAACTGACTGTTAACTCACTATTAGTTCCTGAAATAGTTTGGAACTAATTTAACTAGACTTAACTCATTAAACTAAGTTAACTAGTTACAACTGAAATATAACTCAATCTTATCTCCTTAATTTAAGGGATAACTCTTTCATGACTTCGGAAAGACTTCTAACTTGAATTTCTCCAACTAATTAATTTAAAATAAATTAACTAGTTATTTCCAGGTAGTTGTTAAGACTAAATTCGATTTTAATTCACAATTTAATTCAAGGACAAATTGAATTGGAATATTCTTGTCAGCATATTTCAACACTCCCTCTCAACAAGAAAGGGATTATCTGCCACCCCAATCCTGTCACTATGGAACTCTTATTTACACTTTGAGAACACCTTTGTCAAAATGTCAGAATCTTGCTCCTTTGTTGAAATATATTGCAACAACATGGCCCTATCGGCCATGAAAAGCCACGGGCAACAAATTTTTCCTTATGCTTCTCGACACTATCATCAGTAGCTTGCCTTACCTTATTAAGCCAATGGGAACTCACAACTAAATTGTTCTCAGGTCTTAGAACCATGTCCCAAACACTGTTACAATCTATGGTGTCATACTCCTCCACCATAGCATCAAGCCAAATTGGCTGCTGCACTTCTTCCTCAAAGGAGTATGGCTCGGTCTCAACACATTCCCCAGCATGGGCCCTATATCTAGTGTACCCCTCAGGTGCCCTCCTCTGTCTGCGCTTAGAAGATGGTGCTCCCACATTCTTTGTTGAATCCTCCAACAATCTGTCAGCTTCTCATGTCCGCTTCCATCCATCTCTGGAAGACTCTGCTTGAGTGGATGTCTCTGCTCCTAGAACCTTTGCATGTGGTTGCTCCACATCAATTTGAGGCTCCTCCTCCTGAGGAACCAACAGTTCCTCCACAGTCTATAGTTGGAGCTCCTTCTCAAGGGAAACTTGCATGGAATTCTGCTCATCAAACTTGAGATCTCTATGAACCACTGTCCTCTGACTAGTGGACAAGTACACCCGATAGTTGTGAGGTGTATAAGTGTACCCCACAAATATCCCCAACTCTGTTGTCGGCTGAAGCTTCTTCCATGCATCCTCTGTCACATGCAAATATATTGATGAGCCAAATATCCTGAAGTGACCCACATCTGGTCTCTTACCGAAGAAAGCTTCCCCTAGTGTCTTCATCCCAAGTATGCGATGCGGGGTTTTATTATGCAAATAGACCGTTTTCTTGCATGCCTCAACCCACAGGTGAAATGGTAGGCCTTGGTCATGCAACATTGCTTGTGCTACCCATACAATAGTTCTGTTATTCCTCTTGGCCACCCCATTCTGTTGTGGATTATGAGGTGCCGTCAACTCTCGTTTAATTCCTTTCATTGCAAAGAAGTCCTTAAACTCTTGAGAGACATATTCTCCACTGTTTTCACTTCTCAAGTCCTTCAGCTTCTTCCCTAACTCGTTCTCGACCAAAGCTTTGAACTCACAAAACTATGTGAAAGTTTGGTCCTTCTTCTGTATGAAATAAATCCAGCATTTACGAGAAGAGTCATCAACGAAAATCACATAATACCTTTGCTTCATTGTGGATGTTGTTGAGAATGGTCCACAAAAATCTGTGTGAACTCACCCTAAGATAGCCTTTGCTCGACTATCTCGATCATGAAAGGAAGACTTAGTGTACTTTCCAAGGTACAACCCTTGCATGTGTCAAGTTGTTGAAGTTTACCTTTGGGAAGTCCTATAGATATTCGATGCATTATGTTCAAAGCCCCATGATGCAAATGGCCCAACCACCTGTGCCACAACTTGCCAATGTCTTGGCTTCGCACCAATTATGCTTTTCTACTCAATGTTGCGCAATAATCTACCTCTACTTTATAGAGAATCTTCACCCGAATCCCTATCCTCTTGGTATAACCCATGTCTATGTGTCCTAGGAATGCCTTTCCTTTACTGAGGACAACATCATAGCCTCTATCCTCCAACATCGTGATCGATACCAAGTTCTTCTTCAGTCTAGGCACATACATCACATCTGTCAAGGTGAGAGGAGCTCCATGCTTCCTTTGAAAAGCAATCGTGCCCACTCCTAAAACATTATACCTTTTGTCGTCACCCATCTCTATGCGCATCTTGAGATCTTTCTCCTCCAAGGCACTAAATAAATTTTTGTCACCAGTCATGTGGAATGAGGCTCCACTGTCAAGATACCAGACACAACCCATCATTGATGAGAACATGCATGCGATGAGGGTAAAGTCCATTTCGAACTAAGAGGCTAATGCCTCACCTTCCGATCCTTTCGATGATCCCTTCTTGGACTTCTTTTATGGGAAATTAGTCGCATAATGTCCCATATTGTGACAATTAAAGCTTCTTACTTTAGACATGTCACCCTTCTTCCCTCCATGAGAAGAATTTGATTTGAAATGGGAAGCCTTCCCCTTCCCTTTCCTTGACTTACTTGCTAAGGCTAGACCTTCTGCATCATCATTCTTGGATGAAGAACCATCTTGTGTGCTCCTCATGATCTCCTCCTACATAAGATCCGACCACAATTATTACCAATCCGATAGTTTCTCCCTTCCACTCATAGAGTCCTGGTAGCTATTCCAAATCTTTGGAAGGCCAAGGAGAGTGAGGCTCACCATATCATCATCGGCAGTCGTTATTCCCACACTATCAAGCTCATCTCTGCAGGTGGTGAGCTTGTTCAGATATGTGGAAATAGTATTTCCCTTCTCCATCTTCATTCTTCGAAGCTTATCCTTGAGCGCAAATCTCCTTTGGTTGCTACTGTTCTAGTAGAGGTCCTTCAATGTCTTACACATTGAAAATTGAGTATCCTTACCATGGAGACTCAAGACAATATGGTCTCGAAATCCCTCAAGAATGATTTGTCTTGCCTTCACCACACACTTCTTCCACTCACACAACTATTGCGCATTAGTTGAAGCTGGCTTTGGGATTTCTTGATCAATGAATTCCTTCAAGCCATTGTCTCCTAATACAACCTCCATTATATCTTTCCATGCTATGTAATTCGAGATACCTTCCAAGGCATACTTGAGTCTCAAGCCATAGAATTCCATTGGCCAACCTTGAAGTATGATATGAATTTGATTTGCACCTGCAACCCCGAAGTTCAAACTTTGAATTCTCTTCTTAGTATATTATTCACAACTTTGGTACCATGTAGAAAATCTGAAAATATAGCTTTGATACCATGTAGAAAATATGTTGGTAGCTTAACCCAATAATGCAATATAAATCAAAGCAGAATACTATAACCTACTTCTACTATTAATTTGCAGAAGCTTAAAGATCGAGCTAAACAATATAACTAGAAGAAGAAGAATCAATGGCACAATACACATGAAAAATACTTTGGGTAAAGCCTAAGCTAAAACCCCACACTATTGTATTATCATATATGGTGGAAATAAATAGGAATTATACAAAGCCTTAGCTCTCACAGCTAGCCAACTCTCAGTACAATCCTCACAGATGCTCACAGGCAATCTTGTCTTCTCTCCAACCTTCCTATTTCCTTGCACTGTTCCTTCTGGATGATTTGCCTTTGACCAAGTGGAAAATAATCCTTCAAAACTATGCAATCCCCAAGGATTAATCCTTCACTGCATGCATGAGTTTTCTCCATCAGAAAAAACATACAACTGATAGTACATTGTCCTTGAACATTAATCTCAACTAGATATTTTTCAAAATATACATGCATGAGTTTCTAATGAGGGAATATTTAGTTAACTGGAGTTGCACTAGTTGAGTGCATTAATGCATCAACTAAATGTTAACTCACTATTAGTTCCTCAAACAGTTAGGAACTAATTTAAATCAACTTAACTCAGTAAATTGAGTTAAGTAATTACAACTCAAATATAACTCAATCTTATCTCCTTAATTTAAGGGATAACTCTTGCATGACTGCAGAAAGACTTCTAACTTGAATTTCTCCAACTAATTAATTTAAAATAAATTAATTAATTATTTCCAAGTACTTGTTAAGACTAAATTCGATTTTAATTCACAATTTAATTCAAGGACAAATTAAATTGGAATATTCTTGTTGCCATATTTCAACATGAAGTTGTCTACATTAGTGTGTCCTATAAAGAATCTTAAAAGATAGAGATTTATTTTTGGATTCTAATAAGAAGGAAGTCCTAAAGAAGTCAAATATTATAATGAAGGATTGAAACCTTGGATGTTACTTTGTTTTTTAAGGACATGGACCAATCCCTTGTACCAACCTCTATAATCATAAAGAACAGTGGGAGGATCATTGACTTCATGAAGAATGGTTACACATATTCAAATGCGTAGATGAGAAGGACCTCCATATGATGGATTTGTAACCATCATGAATCATCTATTTGATTGGATGATCTCATGGGAGGAATTCTTCACCTTGGGTGAAGAAGGACCATGATGCTAATTTTCTCTCTGATTTGGAGTAAAGGGATTTATAGATGCAAATTTTGTACAATAAATCTTCATATTAAAATTGATGGGAAGATTAATGAAGACTTGATCTCCAACTAAAGCAAGACTTCAGAGGGAGCTAAAAAATCCGTGGCAGAATGTCTTATGTTTAACTGTGATGATTAGTTGTATCTCCAAAGCTGCATTATGATTCATTAACCAAGAGAATAATATTGGCAAATGGACCAAAGGAATAATGGCAGGAAAGATAGCAGGTTGCGGACATCTCAATATTTAAAGGAAGACATGGTCTCAAATGCAAACATTATCAAATGTTGATCCTCTCATTTATCAAAATGAGAGGGAGATGAGTTTTAAAGTCATAGTCCTAGCATTGATTCACTTCTTCCTTAACATAGACGATTTTTGGGGATCCTAGTGTTCTGATTAAACACCTGATCAAATATATAGCTTATTATAATTTAGATTTGCCTATTTATTTATGACATACTTTGCCTAGAATTTGAGCTATCTATGTGAAGAATGAAAAGAGCACATCTAAGTGATGGATCTCCTGGAATCCAACTTTATTTCATGGATGAATCAAATACTGAAGACTGTTACTCTGAGAGCTCCATTGAGGTTGAATGTATAAAACAACATGCATGATTATGAAGCTGGTGGGTTGAGGTTTTTTGGGTTCCTATAATGCTAGTGTAACTCCTTATTGTTATTAGTGCAACCCCCTTATTTTATTATTGTGCCCATATAGTCCCCATGTTGTTATTATTATGCCCCATAGAAGCCCACTATTGTTATCGTTATGCCCTTACAATATTATTGTTATGTAGACTCAGATTGTATTGGGATCCCTTAGACTCCTATATATAGAAATGAGTATTGTTATTTGTATCATCAAAGAATTGTTCATTTGTGTAATTTAAAGGAGGTTTCCCCCTCAAAGAGGCTGATTTTTAAGTCATTGATCTATCTTTTCTATCTTGTTGTGAGCTCGTTCTATAGCATTTGGTATCAAAGCTTTGGATTCTAGGGTTTCCCCGCTCCAAACAGGTCACCGTGGTAGTTTCGATATAATTTTTTCTCTACAAAGTTTTGGAAGCTAAAAAAAAACCAGGTTAAGCTGAAATCATTCAAAACTTTGGGTCATAATTTGAAGTCTTTTCTTGCTACATTTTCAGAGATATGATCTGAGGAAGTTATATTTTTGCAAGCTCTAGAATTCCATTGCAAACAAGCGATCATCAAAGTTACACTATAATTATTTTTCTACAAAGTTTCAGATTCTGAAATTAAAACCCATTTGATCCAAAATCATGATGAGGCTTAGGCCGAAATTAACAATATTTTTTCGCTATATTTGCGGAGATATGGTTCAAGCAATTAGGGTTTTTACAGGCTCTTGAATTACATACCAAACATGTGACTTGGGTAACATCATCATAAATTTCTCTTTGTGAATCAGATTGAAATTTTGTAAGAATTTTTATAAAGAGGACATATTATAGTTTTTTGTATCATTGTCAGGTTGGAAGGTCAAAACAACGACATGGAGTATGTTGTACAAGTTTGCTCTACTAAAATAGTCTATAATCAGGTCATCGTAGGAGATTTGGCATGATGCTTTATTGAAGAATCCAATATTGATAAGAATGGTGGGGTTAAAAGGAGGACTCAGAGGGCTACTATATGAAGAAATTATAGAACTTGAAGATATGAAATTATAGAGTTAGAGTTGTTTAAATATCGAGCTCCTAAAAGCTAGAAAATTAATGACTCAAATCAAGAAAATAGAAACACCTAGTAAGCAAAATTGGATGGATGATTTGAAGAATGCAATCGAAGCTAATATAGATAGTATTGTAGGTGCCATGGAAGATAATATAGACGGTATGGAATCATATTTGAATAAAGGAATTGAATATTTGAAGAAAGACATGGAAGGTTTGAAGGAAGGTGGGACAAAGATGCTACAAGAAAGGCCTCCTAATGACAAAAGGGTAGTAGAGGAAACTCATGATGAGAAAAACATAAATGTTAATAATGATTTCATAGAATCTAATATTGAATTGGAGACCTAACATATTCCAAATATCGATATGAGGAAGTTTGATGGCAAGGATCCAATGACATGTATACTATAGATGGAGAAATATTTTGATCTAGATGATGTGCAACTGTTACTTAAGGTACATATTGCATCTTTATATTTAGAACCGAATCAATTTTTATGGTATAAAAGGATTTGTTCTCATAAACCACTTGTCACCTGGTCAATTTTTAGAGAGGAAATGATAGCACATTATGAGGATACAAGTAGAAACACCTTCTTTAGCCAATTAATAAATCTCAAACAAAAGGGTTCAATGGCAGAGCACATTGAAGACCTCCAAAAATTGAATAAAGGGTAAATGATATTCCAAAGAAGCAAAGGATTTGATGTCTTCATAGGGACTTTAAAGGATAACATTAAACATTAGGTTTTCCTTTGGGAACCCGATTAATTGGAGAAGACATTCATGTTGGCAAGAGAAATGGAAAGAAAAATTATGGCAACAAGGGAGCCTAAGGCTTATAACTATAAAGATGGAAGTGTTATTGTTCCTAACCTTTCACCACCTACAAGGTTGACACCACAACAATTGGAAGAAAAAAAAGAAATAGGTCTTTGTTACAATTGTGATAGAAAATACACCAAAGGTCATAAGTGTTCAGAGAAGAAATTAATTTACATAGATAGGGAAGAGGAGCAAGAAAAGGGGCAAGAAACATCAAAAGAATATGATATACACCAGGAACCAATCTGAGAGAAATAAGAAATGAATCTGACCATATCTTGTAATGCATTGACATGAATTACCGCTCCTCAAACTCTAAGGATAGAAAAGCATCTCAAGAAGAAAAAGGTAATGGTGTTGATTAATGGTAGTGCCCATAATTTTATTCATTGTAAGATAACCAAGGAATTGAATTGCTTCCTATATCTAGCACTAGAGTGTCAAGTAATGGTTTCAAGTGGAGGAACCATAAATTTCCCTGGAAAGTGCCATAATATCAAGCTATCCATGGGAGAATATGTCTTGAATAGTCCAATGCTTTCCATTCCAATGGGTGGTTGTACTAGGATTCCAATGGTTATAATCTTTGGGTATGATAGATTTAATTTTCAAGAACTTTTCTTGAAATTTTTTTGGGAATGAAAGAAAGTTGAATTAAGGGGTATCTCATGGAAACCAGGAAATATAATAATCTCTAACAGCATGACAAAGCTTCTAAAGAAATAACAACGGGGTGTAATTGCACAATTATGTTCACTAAAGGTTCCCGCATCGAAATCATCTATTTCTCTAGATCTCAATTTTTTTTTTACAATCATTTGAAGGTATTTGAGACTCCCAAAGGCCTCTCACCTATTCAAGATGATGATCATGCTATTCATTTGATTTCAGCAAGTCTTCTCCCAAACATCAGGCATTATAGATATCCATATGCACAAAAGAGTGAAATTGAACGTATCGCTGCAGAAATGAGTTTGGTATAATTCAACCTCGTCAAAGTTCTGGATTTAAGAGATCTGTGGTTTGTATCTTTTGAATCAGTTACTGGAGAATCCACAGTATGAACATTTTTATGCCAACGTTTCAAATCCCAACTGGGATCCATCATCAGGACTTATGAATGATGATACAAGAAGAGTCGCTTAGAAGGAAATAAATAATAATGCGGATAATAAATTTTAGGATTAGCAGAATGTCGGCTGAATTTTTATTTTAATTTATTTATTAAAATTTTATTTATTGATTGATTATTTATTATAAGAATTTATTTTACAGGTGAGGAATATAAAAAAAATTTAAAACCTAAAGGGACTAATGATTTAATATATGTTAATATAATTTATTTTATTTAAATTATTTCTTTGTTTATTTATGATTTTTGTTGAGAATAAAAATTAATTAATATATTAATTAATGGTTATTAATATATTAATTAATATTAATAAATGTTTAATCAATATTAATTCTTAAATACTATTCATATGATAATATGATTAACAGTTATTAACATTAATAATACTTAATATATTAATTAATTGTTATGTCAATTAATATACTAAGCTAATTAATATAAAAATAAATGTTAATAAATCAAA
>APFE030451583.1:0-33198 GCA_000404065.3 Pinus taeda | reverse complement strand
TGATGTTGCTATATTGATGATCAACGTAGAGGAGCTTATGTATTGTGTATGTTTTCCGCAATAGTACATGATTAGGATAATCTATGTTGAATATGTGTTAAATTATTCAAAATTTCTACAAGAACAAGAAGAAAGCATCTGAAAGGAAGGATATTGAGAAGATTGAAGATCTTCCCTCTAAAGTGAAAAGTGTTGATCATCACTCCAAAGATGAAGAAGAAGATGCAAAGGAGACACAATCTACAATTAAGCTATTGTTTTGTTGTAAATGTTGAAGAACATGCCATTTACCTTCTAGATGTTCTTATGAAATTTATAAAGAAAAATATAGATATGCATCTAGCATTAGTGAAGAAATACCTACACTTGTAGTGATAACAAATGAAGGCACCTCTCAGGAAGAGAGAAGAACATCCCATGAGTGTTCAATTGTAGAAAAAAGTGAATGCATCCCTCATAGTGAAGGAGATGTTGGAGTTGTAACTAGAGCATCTTGTCATCACTTCTAGACTCTCCCAATAAGGGATTGTATTCACTTTCAATGAATTTGTCTAGATCGACTCTAAATCGCTTTCTACTTCGTGTAGATCCATACTGACTTCTTTTAAACATTAAGGTAAAAGCATGACCCCTTTCTCGCACAAAATCATTTTATTCCAGTTATTTAGTGATTTAAGTACTTGCCTCTCGGACCTTTGAAGAATTAGCGTTCAGCTTTGCTATAAGACACAGATGTATCTATTGCAAACTCAATGATGAAACCAACCAAGATACTATCAATATAGTAATCAACAACCCTTGCAACCTTATAATTAGATCCTTCAAGTTGTTTGACTAATTCTGGAGTCCACATAATAGGATCGTTGTGCTTCCAAATAGGTTCGCTATCTGCTAATTTGGACAGCGACTCATGTAATTCGCAAGGGAATTTTGAAAAGAAAACTTCGTTCACTTCTGTGTAGAGATATCTCTATAACCATTTTTCTTTTGATAAGTGCAGATTTTGATTCTCCTAAGTTGGAAACTTGTACAACTTTTGATCTATCGACTTATCGATTTCTTTCTTAGTTGGTATCCACTTACGCCACATCACACATCCCTCAGATAGATCCTAGTCCTGGAAACGAAACCGTTTTTTGGCTTGAGGGTGCTTGGACCCAAGTTCAAAGTTAGTTGTGCTAACCAACAAAACCTTTCACTATCATCCCTTTCAGAAACAACCAACTTAGCACAAGCTACAGTCTCACCTGAGGCAGTATTGGGGGATCCTAGAACCAGGTTTCTACATCCAGAAAGCTATGTGATGTGGGACTAAGGTTTTTTTTTCAGTTTCAAGCCTGATCTGACCTTTGTTAACCCTTATCCTTGAAATCCTCAAACTTAAAGCAATTTTCAGTTAAACAAAGTTATGAACTTCGCCTAAGCGCCTAGTCATGCATAAAAAAACATATAACAATAGATCCATATATTCGCGGAGAAATTAAGACAATAATATAGATAAATGGCATTCAACTGAACATAAATAAAAAAAACACACAAATATATAGATCAGACGCATATTTTCTTCGAATATTATTTATTATTTTAGATCTTCAATACATATACATTTCAGACCCTGTGCACACAATTGCAGGGGCCCACGCACTCAGTTGTGAACTTACCAAGGTCTCTGTGCACACAGCAGTAGGAGCCTTCCTCTTCGCCCAAATATAGAAATATCTTACGCTTACAAACTCAAAACATATCAAATATGATCAAATGTGACTCCCTTAGACTTGCTAAGACATCACTTTATATAAGTTTTCCTATTACAATACCATGGTCTCCGAACCATGGGCGAAGATCAAAGCAATACAAAAACTAAGGGGCTTTGACCTTCCTAAACCCCTTTAATCCCATTAACCTGCGCTATTTTCACTTTGCTGCTAAAAATGCGGAGACTTTACAATATCTTATCAAAATTTGACCCAGGGGACCCCGTCCCAATGAGTTGAAAACACTCGAAGACATTCCATGTATTTTCTCTAATTGTTTTACTACCTTTCACTTGTTAGATCGATTGTCACCTTTTGGTATGTTTGATTGTTATGTCATGTTTGCGAGTCTTTTCTAATGGTTTTGAAGGCCAACCTCTGTGTATGTGAGTTGTCCTAACCATGTAAACATCTGTTGCGCTCATGCAAAAAGTCTTGAACACTTTCGAATAAGTGTTCCTAAAGTCTATCTCAAGTGTCGTCGTTGTCACTTTTAGTATATGAGATAGTCACACAGAGATAAATGTTTTCTCATTTCTCTGGTGGTCTATGTTGTTGTGTCATCGAAGTATGTGAAGTGTGTGATCACAAGTTCAAGTTCATCGCAATTCTATCTTCCTCCCGCACTTAGCCATTTCTCTAAAAATCTCCTCGACCGGGCAACTTAGCTACACTGGACCCTGACTGAACTATACACTATGCAGTCTCAAGCCTCATTGTTGTGACCTTGTTGCCTGGAAATGCGTAATGCATAGTCATTGTCCTCTAGGACAATTTCACTACGCAATTCCAGAGCTCAACAACCTTCCTTGACCCCAAGAATTGCATAGCAGTTCCTCCCAGCCTGACTTGAATTACAAACTTCGCACTGTCAGTCCTTAAGTGTTTCCCCTTGCCTGATGGAACCCTGCAATGCTAAAATAACCCAACCTCCCTTGTCCTCCAGAACTGCACAGAGGTGTCTCCCAGTGTCCTCTCTCAATTAGAGCTCACTTCCCTCAAGAATTGCATAGATTTGTCCTCCACGCCTCTCTAATGCCTAGTCTTCCTTGACTTTGAAAACTATGCAGAACTAACCCCTCATGGCCTCATCCTACATCAACCACTTGTGGCTTGAACTTTGAATTATGACTCCTAGTGGCCACTACGCAATTTTTCTCCCTAGTGGGGACTGTGCTAAAAAGTTCCTCAGTCAAGTGTGAGTTGTGTTCTGCGTAGTCTCAGTGATCAAGTCCTCTCCATGTCACCTAGAACTGCACAATGCAAAATTATTTGGCCCTCTCTCCTGGCCTATCACTTATCCCAGGCTCAGTTCATGGATAGTAATGCATCATCTTAGACTAGGGAGTTTTCGGATTGATGTCGTCCTGTCATGAGTGAATTACAGGAACATGTACATTATCAAGCCATGGCAAGATGATGAAGAAGGAGAATAAGGAGGGACGCATGCCTAGAAACTTGCTTGTAGTTGAACAAACAAGTGAACCTACCAACAGCAAGATAAGGAACACAAGTGTGCATCCACTTTCCAAGACTGAAGATCATTGAAGACCACACATTATCAAGCTATGTGGAGGAGAAAGGAAATCATATCCAAGAACACATCTATCACTTAGTAGCAACAGCGGCTTGACATTACCACATCATCAATCCAGTCCATGTCAGCAGTGTCAATTCAAGTTGTGTCATGAGATTTCATATGCGACATCACTACTGTGGGCCATGTATATTGTGAATCAAATGTATTGTAAAGTGAAAGTCCAATGGACACACAAGAATATGAAGAGTCATGTAAGTTGAAAGGTAATAGGAAGTTGAATAGTCATGAGGGTAGTCAAAGAGTCACAAGGGGAAGAATTACCCTTGGTTATTTATACCCCTCATTGTATGAGAAAAATACTTTTCATCTTGGCTCCTCCCGCAAGGCATTAGCGAGACTAGCTAGTTCTTTGAGGAGCAAGGAGTGGCTCCAATGTCCCACTACTGGGGCTAGTGATGTACAATGTAAATATGTGTCTTGGAACTATTTCTTAATAATAGAATCCTTTTAAGGCATGCACGTTCTTCACGCATGACTTATGAATGTTTGTAAGACTATTCTGTAAACATTTCTATTTCATGTTTGTTTTCACCTGTACTAAGATAGTTGAACTATTTCAATTAGTTTAGTGCTTATCTTGTTGGGAATGTGTTGTAATGGTTGTTATTGTTGTCTCATCCTTGTGAGTTATTCCACGGGATACTAGACAGACCTTTTTTTTGCTTAACGATATAATGGTCGTCAAATCCGCTATGGACTACTTCGCTAGATATTAGATGGATCTTCCCTTGTTCATTGGTTGTAACGACTACCAAATCCGCTATGGAATATTCTGTTGTATCTTGGACAGGTATTTTTGGTTCATGTGTGTCTCTTCCTAGGTGATATTATTACCTCTCACTTATAGGCTCACTTTTCTCCCCCCTTTTGCAATAAGAGAACCTAGACACAGTTGAGATGCACACTCACCAAGAACACTCACCTTGTTGTTCGAAGGTATCATTGCATCCCTCTCTTGTGTTGACAACTAGAGCCAAGGAAAACATTTAAGGATTTGGCAACCAGGCCTTTATACCAGATGGGACTCCTACACCAAATGGTGTGAGGTCTGATTGGGACTTCATATTTGGGATATCCCCTTGGTTGACAGATTTCCAGCACCATCAACAAAATGGCGCTAGAAGGAGGGCTGGACAACAGGTTGTGCCCATTGAGTTTGGTTTGAATCTCTTATTTTAAAGGGCTCTTCCCCAAATCATAATCCCAGGATGTTTTTCTAATGAGCTTAATTTTACCATCCATGTGGAAGTTATTCATAACCTGTCAGAGTTTAAGTTTGATGGTGAGGGTGAATCACCTTTTTGCAAACATCTATTTCAAGTTGTTTGTCTTTGTATTTCTCACAGAATATGTCCAAAGATTTCATGGCTAGATTACCCACCCCCACATTCGAAGGTCATGTTAGTCAATGGTGTCATACATTACCCATTGCTTCTAATATCCATTCATCCGACTAGATTTCCAGGAAGCTTCATAAAGCCTTCAATAATTATAACCATCGAGATTTTTGCGGAAGAATCAATCGTTTAAGAATAAAGCCTGATGAATCAGTTGAGGATTTTTCTGATCAATTCCTTCACTTATGTTGTGAAATTCTTAAAAAAAAATTGAGTTCGTATTTCTTGAAGCAAGAGTTTGTGTGCTTGGTTCATGTCTCTTCATACGGTGAGCCTAAACCTCCCGATTTTCCTTCTTCTCCAACTCTTTCAAATCATGAGGCGCCTCAAATTTCAGAGGAGTTTACAACCCTTTTTGTTCTTTGTCCTCCTCCTTTCCCGGTCCCGATGAGGGTCCCTCCTTGCAGTGATTGTAAAATTTGGAAATCTGCGAATCAAATCTCCATTCCATCTTTTCATTCTTCTTCCACTTCAATGGATTAAATTCCAAAATGGCTCATGGACCCTACAGTGAAGAATCACTCCTCCATTATGTAAGATGATTTCATCATTCACAACTCTGGTCTCAAAGCTAATATGGATTTCTGTTGTCCTCTATCATCTACATATCTTGACTCTTTGTACCATGACCCATTTGATCAAAATTCTTCATCAGATAGTTCTTCACATTCTCTCGATTCTCAAGCTACTGGCCCAAATTGTGATCAGGTACAAAGAAGTCACAGTACCCAAGTAGAGGAGAAACAATGTGAAGATGCTTCCAATCTTTCTTCTCTGTTTCAAAATATTCGATGTGAAAACAATGAGTTTATGTTCTTAAATGATTCTCAATTTGCTAATCTTGGTGGAAAATCCAATAAAATTAATTCTTTCAATCAGACCCCAGCCTTGGGCAGTGATCATCCAATGATGATAACTCTATTTCCGTATGTTGTGACAAATTCCCAAGCAGATTATATGATCTTTTAGTTTCTCATGAAGATTTTAATTTAGATCTAGAATATGGTCGGTAAAAGAAGATGTTCATATTGAAACTTCCTCTTCACCTCACTATCCCTTGTTTCCTGCCATTTGCAACACATATGCTTGTGACAAAGATACTCCATGCTCTTCAGTTGCTTCATCCGATGAGTTATCCCCTCGATTAACACAAGGCGGTGAAGTTGTCCATGATGAAATTAAAAACAGTCAAATCATCGAGTACCCTACCCATCCCTCTTCATCTCTTATCCTGCATGAAGACAACTTCAAATTAGGTTTCTCATGAGATCTCATTGATTCATTTGTCTTTTAATATGTTATTAGAAGAGCCTCTCCAATTGAGCAATCTGATTGTTGAAGTTGAAAAATATGCTAAAATTTGTGACAGAGATGGTTGTTATCCAATGAGAAGTGGTCTTATTGAAACCAAAAATAGTAGATATCCTCAAGCCATGCATGATCTGGTTCAAGCTTCAAAATTCAATTCTACAATCCTGGGAAGTTCCAGGAGTTGCCAAGGAGACAAGGCACTTCAACTTTTGTTAATAGTTATGTGAGGATCTCACAACTCTGGTAAGCCCCCTGAACTAAATCAAATTTGGTTTCTCTCGCACAATCTATCTATCTGCAAGGTTTCACTCGATGTGAATTCTTGTGTAAAAAATGTTTAGTATTTTGGATGTGACCTTTCAAGTTTTCAATATTTTACTTATGACCGAATTCAAGATATGTTGCAGTTAATTTGCCTTCATGCAAACCTCTCACATCAAATTCGGGTTGGGAATGTGCATCTCTCATAGAGTCATGGAATTGCGAAGTGGATTATCTCAAGGTATATCTTTGCCCGAAGGAATCATACTTATCAAATTTATCCATTAATGGTTAGCTCCTCAGTCTTTTTACAAATTTTATATTGCAAATTTGTGCTCTCATCACACTATAAATCTTCTTGAGTGGTAATGAATGCACAAGTTGTCACACGACTCAAGTTCTTTTCCATTTACCATGTCCCAACTGGTCTCATGGATTCATGGTGATAGCATCCTTTTTAAACTCTTTTGATGAATATGATTCTTTTAAAATTTGTCATCAGTTGCAGGAAGGTGGTCTATCATATTTGGCTCACAAGAAACTTGGTTCAATTCTTCAGAGCATTCCCGAGACTGTTCAAATTGATTTTTCTTTGTTGATCGCAAACTAGGAATCTAATGCTTCAATCAGCTCATCTGATCATTCTTCTATCCTTGATGATTGTCATTAAGCTTATCATTTTCCCATCAACTCATCCAAGGACAATTTTTTTGCACCCCGTGATTTCATTACTCAACATCTTAGGACAATTTTTTTGCACCCTGTGATCTTCATTATTCAACATATCATATTTTTGTCAAGTAGGCAAGGCACTTTAGCCTTCATTGATGACTATGGTAGGTCCTCACTCTCTTGACATGACTGTCGAGTATGATCAGATATATTTTTCTTCACACAATTCCCATCGTGATCCCACTCTTCTAATTGAAAATTCACCCTTTCCAAGGTTTCGGGGTTTTCAAGAGGGCCATCATGAATTTTACAATCCAATCACTAAATGGATGGAACAATATTACTTGGAAAGCTCTATTGCAGACAACAAGTTTCAACCTTTCCTAGCACTTGCTAAGGAGCTCAGTGTATATGAAGACACATCCACAAGAGGCTTCCAAGGTTTGTTGTAAAATGGTATTCATCGAAAAGGTAAGCATGTGGATTGGATGAAAGTAGTGGTTGTGACATACCTTTTTTCCCACAGGCAAGACCTTCCTTTTCTTGTGAAAATTTTCCAAGTTTTTATATCTTATGTTGCACATCACTTTTTATCTATTTTAATTGTTCATATCTTTGTGGATGCATGTTGGGAAAAATTATGTTGGCTTCATTGGAAATTTCATTACACGTAACCTCAACCTTCAAGATATTAGGTTAGGAGTAGGATTAGTTGCATTGTTAAATTTCCCTTTCTTGCATTCGTTTCCTACAGTTTCTCCTCATTTTCTTATTATGGTTTTACATCATGTTCACTTTAGCCATTATGTTCTCTTGTCTTCTAGTTTTGTTTCCCAGTTCTGTGTTTTCTTTTTTTTATCTTTATTTCTTCCTTGTTGAGTTTTTCCTTTTGTTTTCATTATGTGAATAAGTGTTGTGCCTAGACTTGTTTGGCTTCTTAGTATGTGTGTGGTCAAACTATAAAGATACTTGTGACACTTCAGCATTTGGCTAGCCAGCTATCTGTCTTCTTTGTGTTGGTTACATATTTTGGCCAATGAAGTTTCGATGGGAAATATGATCCATCCTTAAGGAGATTTTTGGTCCAACCATGAGCCCACATCTATTGCAAAAACCTCATGCTTATACTCAGTTTTTCTACTTTTTTTTTCTCAAGCTTATCGAACTAGTAGAAACAAAGAAGGGCAAAAATCTAAACGAGAAAACCCAAATCAAAGGTCTCTATATGCTTCTCTAAAGGAACAACTTCTTCTGCTCTCAATAAGTCGGGATCCCTCCTCCACCCCAAAATAAATAAGTGCCAAAGCACAGTTCTCTTTAAAAATATAAAAATAAAGGCAAATGAAGAGAAAGGCTTCATGCGCAAATACGTGAAGCAAGCAACTATGTCAGGGTATTGTCCAGGCTCATTGACAGCCGAGCAATGTTTGCATTCCTACATGACTCTACCAAGGTATTGTCCAGGCCTGCTAGCAACAGAGCAACACTAGAGATGAAAACTTATACTATGAAAATATTAAGCTCGCAAGCTACACTACCCTTCCCAACTCGAAACATTGTGATTATGTTGAATATTATGTTGTGTTCGACTGAGAAGGTATAGTGAGGATCATGGATGTTCGTGGGGTAAGTGGGAAGGCCAAGGTAATCTGCATGATGAATCAACACTCCATGAAGAAGCAAGGCCCTACGTGGAAGGAGTTAACCAAAGTAGAGAG
This sequence comes from Pinus taeda, assembly GCA_000404065.3. Classification (NCBI taxonomy): domain Eukaryota; kingdom Viridiplantae; phylum Streptophyta; class Pinopsida; order Pinales; family Pinaceae; genus Pinus; species Pinus taeda. The sequence goes on along the minus strand of APFE030451583.1, from coordinate 24,485 downwards.
GGTGGATTCTAACAGTGTGTTGCCAAGTGTTGTAGCGGCTATAACACCCTCCAAAAATTTTGGCCTCCACTCAAATTTTGGATCTTACTGTGGATCCTTTAATCAGTCGTTTCTCAGTCACTTATTAGTAAGTTGATTATTTCAAGATCCCTTCTTCGATCTTAAGAGTCGTTCACGCTTTTATCTTTGTATAGCAAGTGTCATCTTTGGGTATGGGAGTTATTGCTTGTCATGCAAAGGGAAGTTTTGGTTTGCTTCAAGGGATAAAATTTGTGGAAATGAGTTGTCTCATCATATAGACATGTGTCGCACTCATTTCCAAAGTTTCACACATTATCACACAAGTGTCGTCATTATCCTCACAAAGTCAAAGTTGCACTTCTTGTAAGCTGCAACAAAGGTTGTTGCATTGAGTGAAGTATTTATTCACATGTTCTGGATTATCTATGGTGTGTCACTACGTGTCTAGGTGTGTGGTATTAGTCAATTTCTATCATTGTTCACATTAGTTCCACTGATCCCATACTTAACCAAATTCCGGAGGATTCCTAGCAACCTAACCTCATCCAACCTTCCTAAACTGTGCACTTCGCATCTACAACCCTCAAGTTTTTTCCTTTCCTACTGGAACTGTGCAATGTGTAGAAAGCCCAACATCCCTTGGAATCCAAAACTAGTTAGGGTCTACCTCTAGTTACCTCCCCTCAACTAGATCTCATTTCCTTAAAGAACTGCACAGATTTTTCCCCCAAGCCTCTCTGCAACCCAGTCCCCCTTGCCTCTGAAAGCTGCACAGATTTTTCCTCCAGTGCCTCATCTCACAGCAGCCACTACCTACTTGAACTGTGCAATTTTTTCCCTCAGTGGGCACTGTTCCTTCTTATCCCTCAGCCCAGCCTAGTCATTGAGCCTTCTCTCCCCCTGACCTTATACCAGTTCCAACTCATTCAATGGATTATCATGCAACATCTTATACTAGTAGTTTATCAGACTGATGTCGTCTTGTCATGAGTGGATTACAGATACATGAATTATGCCAGGCTATGGCAAGATGATTAAGAAGGAGATGAAGAAGGAGGACATGTTAGATGATACTTAAGGAGCTGAGGAGAAAACATAATTATCATATAAGAAGACTAAGGAACCCAAAGTATGATAGAAGATTGGGACCGCCTGAAGACTCCATCTAATTCACATCCCTTTGGAGGGTAGGTAAGAAAAACAAAACACATATTTCATGAAGTTGAAATACATCTCTTAGCGTAGGATGAATGAAATTTTATCATTGTCATATCATTATGTCTTCAATGACATGTATGGTTGCAAACACTCAAAGTCATTCCATGTGTTTCCTCTAATTGTTTTGCTCATTTTCGCTTATTGGATCAACTATCATATTTCAGCACGTTTGATTGTTATGTCATGTTTGTGAGTCTTTTCTGATGGTTTCGAAGGTCGACCTTTGTGCATATGATTTTTCCTAACCATGTAAACATTCATCGCACTCATGCACAAAGTCTTGAACATTGTTGCACAAGTGTCGTCACGGTCATCCTAAAGTCTATCTCAAGTGTTGCACTTGTCACTTCTAGTTATGAGATAGTCACATAGAGGGAAATGACTTATTTTTTCTCTAGTGGTCTATGTTTTCATGTCATCAAAGTATGCTAAGTGTGTGATCACAAGTTCAAGTTCATCGTAAGTCTATCTTCCTCCCACACTTAACCATTTTTCTGAAAATCTCCCCAACCAAGAAACTCAGCTGCACTGGACCCTAACTGGACTGTGCACTACATAGTCTTAGCCCCTCAGTGTTGTGACTTTATTGCATGGAACTGTGTAGTGCACAATAACTTTCCTCTAGGGCAGCTGCACTACACAATTTCAGAGCTCAGCAGCCTTCCTTGACCCCCAAAATTGCACAACAGTTCCTCCCAGTCTGACCTGAACTGCACACTTCACACTATTAGTCCTCAATATTTTCCCATTTCCTGCTTGAACCCTACAATGCGTAGATAACCCAACCTCCCTTAGCCTCCAGGACTACGTAGAGGTGTCTCCCAGTGTCCTTGCTCAACCATAGCTCACTTCCTTCAATAATTGTGTAGATTTTTGCTCCAAGCCTCTATGTTGCCCAATTCGCCTTGCCTTTAACAACTGCATCGAACTGACCCCACATGGGCTCATCTTGCATCAACCATTGTTCGTTTGAAATATGCAATTTCCCCCCCCCCCCAGTGGGGATTGTGCTGAAAAGATCTCTATCAAGCCTAAGTTGCGCTTTGCGCAATCTCAGTGATCAATCCCTCTCTCTATCACCTGGAACTGTGCAATACGTAGTTACTGGGCCCTCTCTCCCAGATTGACACTTGTCCTAGGCTCAGTTCATGGATAGTAATGCATCATCTTATACTAGGGAGTTTTCAGATTGATGTCGTCCCTTCAAGGGTGAATTATAGGAATAGGTACACTATCAAAACATGATGAGATGATGAAGAAGGAGAAGAAGGAGGGAGGCATTCCTAGAAACTAACTTGTAGCTGAATGGACAAGTGAACCTACCAAGAGAAATAGAAGGAACACAAGTGTGCAACCACTTGCCAAGACCGAAGATCATTGAAGACCCTACGTTATCAAGTTATGTGAAGGAGAAAAGAAAGCATATCCAAGAACACATCAATCGCTCAGCAACAACATCATCTTGAGATTACCACATCATCAAGCCAGTCCATGTTAGCAGTGTCATGTCAAGTCGTGTCATGCGTTGTCATGTGCCACATCACTATTATGGGCCATGTATATTGTGAATCAAATGTATTCTAAAGTGAAAGTCCAATGGAAACACAAGAATATGAAGAGTCATGTAAGTTGAAAAGTCATAGGAAGTTGAACAGTCATGAGGGTAGTTAAAGAGTCACAAGTGGAAGAATCACCCTTGGTTATATATACCTCCTCATTGTATGAGAAAAATAATTTTCACCTTGGCTCCTCCCGCAAGGCATTAGAGAGACCAACTAGTTCTTTAAAGAGCAAGGAGTGGCTCCAATGTCCCACTATTGGGGCTAGTGATGTACAATGTAAATATGTGTCTTGGAACATTTGCTTAATAATAGAAGCCTTTTAAGGCTAGCATGTTCTTCACACATGACTTATGAATGTTTGTAAGACTATTATGTGAACATTTTTATTTCATGTTTTCTTTCACATGTACTAAGATAGTTGTTTCAGTTACTTTAGTGCTTATCTCGTTAGCAATGTGTTGTAATGGTTGTTACTACTATCTCATCCTCGTGGACTATTCCATGGGATACTAGACATACCTTTCTTTGCTTATTAGTATAACGACCATCACATCCTCCATGTACTACTCTGCTGGATGTTAAATAGATATTTCCTTGTTCATTGGTTGTAACGACTGTCACATCCATTGTGGACTATTCCACCGGATGTTGGATAAGTTTTTCTGGGTCATGTGTGTCTCTTCCTGGGTGGTGCTATTACCTCTAATGTAGAGGCTCACTTTTCTCCCCCCTTTTGCAGTAACAGAACCTAGACACAGTTGCGTTTCACACTCACCAGGCACACTCACCTTGTTGTTCAAAGATACCATTGCATCACTCTCCTGTGATTAAAGCTAGAGCCAAGGGAAATATTTAAGGATTTAGAAACCATGCCTTTATACCGAATGGGTATCCTATAGAAAATGGTGTGAGGTCTGATTGGGACTTCATATCAGGGAGATCCCCTTGCTTGACGAATTTTCAACACTGTTAATAGGAAGAAATATCAATCGAAACTAGAATCCATTCAAGGGGACAAGGAGAAATATTTGTCCAAAATTAAATGTTCCCATTGTCATGAATTTAGGCACTATGCCATGAAGTGTCCACACAAAAATTCAATCAAGAAGACCTCAGTAGTAGTCACGGGTGAAGCTTTGGCTTCATAGTTCGAGCTTGAATTTACCCTTATCGCGTGCATGTCTAGCATAGTGATGGGGAGCATGTTGTACTTGGATTCAGGTACATTGTTCCACATGACAGGGTCTAGAGAATTTTTCGATGACCTGGAAGAAAAATATTTGCAAATGCACATCTAGATGGGGGACAATGGAAGGTATAGCGTGATCAAGATTGGTACAGTCACCTTTCAAAGGGAGTCGAGTTCCCCCCTCAAGCTTAAGGATGTCATGTAAGTTCTGAACCTAAAGAAAAATATTGTCTCTGTTACAATTTTGGAAGACCATAGTTATGATGTGATCTTTAGCAAAGGAAAGGCATTCCTGAGACACATAGCCATGGGAAAAGTGAAGTAGATTGGGGTTCATGTGAAGAATCTGTATAAGCTAGATGTGAAAGATTATGTTCCATTAAGCACAAAATTAGAGAAGGTGCATAAAATTAGAGAAGGTGAACTTTGGAACAAAAGAATTGGTCATTTGCATCATGGTGCCCTGAAGATTATGTAGTAGGTAACCATAGGCCTCCCTGAAGGAGCACTTGAGTAGTAGGATGTATGCAAATGATGTACCTTAGGGAAGTACACAAAATCCAATTTCCATGATCGAGACAGAAAAGCACATACAACCCTTGAAAGGATTCACTTTGATGTCTGTGGACCTTGCTCAACAGCCTTCATTACTAGACACAAATATTTTATCATTTTTATTGATGAATTCTCATGGAAGTGTTTGATCTTCTTCATGCGGAAGAAAGATGAGACATTCTCCAAGTTTGTAGAATTCAAGGCACTACAATAAATTGGCAAGAAGGTGAAGGTTCTCAGGAGCGATAATGGAGGTGAGTAGGTGACAAATGAATTTAAAAATTTATGTGCAAAAGAAGTCATTCGACAAGATATGATAACACCTCACAACTCACAGCATAATGGAGTGGCTAAGAGAAAGAACCGTAGCATTGTGGGAGTAGCAAGGGTGGTGTTTCATGGTCAAGGCCTACCTCTAAATTTGTGGGTTGAGGCATGCAACATCACAGTCTATTTGCATAACTGGAGTCCTCATTGGATTCTGAGCATGATTACATCAGAGAAGGGTTTCTCAGGGAGGAAGTCAAATCTGTCACACTTTAGGATTTTTAGAGCCTCTTTTTATTTCCATGTCTTTAAAGAATCAAGGAAGAAGCTAGAGTCGACAACATAATTGTGGGTATTTGTGAGTTACACAGAAACTCCCCACAACTACTATGTGTACTTTCCATCCCTTAGAATGATATTTGTGTGAAGGGGTGTAAATTTTGATGAGGAGAAAGAAATGTGGTGCTCTCTTGAGAAGGAGATTTAGATCCCACCAGAAGAGGAGATTTTAGCTCCAAAGGAGGAACCTCAAGAAGTTATGGGGAAACCACAAATTGAGGAGTAGAGAGTGGAGATAACCACACAATCATAACCATCTAGAGAAGGTAGAAAAAGAACCAGGGAAGTTTAAATACTTATGTAGGATGTGAGGGAGAATGTGGGTGCTCCTTCAAATCAGTGCAGGCAAAGAAGGTCACCTAATCGATACACTAGCTACATGGATCTAATGACTAAGCTTGTAGAGACTGGTCCATCCTCTTTCGAGGAAGTAGTAGAGATCCCTACATGTTTTGATGCAATGGTAGAGGAATATGAATCCATTGTAAATAATAGTGTTTGGGAAGTGGTACCAAGACCAGGAGATAAATCAGTTTTGTGTTCAAGATGGATCTTCAAGGTGAAACAGGCAGCAGATGAAAGCATAGAGAAGTGTAAGGCCATATTTATGGCCAAGAGGTATTCTCAAGTTGAAGGGATTTAATATGAGGAGACATTTGCTCTTGTAGCAAGCTACTCATCCATTAGATCAATTCATGGTATACTTGTACAGATGGGGTGGAAGATCCACCAAATGGATGTAAAAACAACATTCCTCAATGGCATTATTGAGGAGGAGGTGTACATTAAGAAACCAGGAGGTTTTGAGACATTTGATCGAGAGTGTCATGTGTGCAAACTTAAGCGAGCATTGTACAGTCTCAAACAATCACCCGGTGCTTGGTACACCATGATCGATAGTTATCCCACCGGTTTGGGATTCACCAAAAGTGACGCAGATGAAAACCTCTAGCATATCTTCATAGAAGGTAAATTGTTGATTATTTTCTTATATGATAATGATTTGATTTTAACCGGTGATGAGTAGTTGATCATATCTTGCAAGGAGGACCTTGCAAGGGAATTTGAAATGAAGGACATGGTTCTCATGCACTAGTTCCTCAAGTTGGAAGTATGGCAAGGAAATGGGGAATTGTTTGTCTCTCAAGGAAAGTATGCAAATGAGATACTATAGATATTGCACATAGAGAGTTGCAAACCCATGGAGACACCTCTACCAACCAACTAGAGGAAGGAGGATGCCACTTTAGGTGAGGAGGTGGATGCTACCATTTATTGGTAGCTTTTCAGTTCACTAATGTATCTTGGGAACACATGACTAGATGTGTGTTATGCAGTCAACCAAATGAGCCAAGTTATGCTTAGGAAAACCAAACTATTTTGGAAGGCAGCTAAGCATGTTCTATGATACCTCAAAGGTAATACCCTATTTTGATTATGGTATAGAAGAACATAGGGGGTGAAGTTGTGTGACTTCACAAATTCAGATTGGGTAGGGAGTCCATCAAAGAGTACATCAGGTGGAATTCTCAATGGTAGGTACCTAATGGTTTCCTGGTACAATAAGAAGAAAATATTTGTGGTGCTCAGCTCGACAGAAGTAGGATACAAAGTTACAAGTCAAGTAATATGTGAGGAAATATAGATTAGAAATATAACTGTTGGATTGTTTGGTTAGATGATGGATCCAACTATGATCTACTGTGATAATCAGAGTTGCATCAATCTCTCTGCGAATCTTGTATTTCATGATTGATCCCAGCATATAGATATCTGGTATCACCATTTACAGGATTGTGTGCAGAGGAAGATAATGTTGCTTCAGTGAATTCTAATAGAGGAACAAGATGTTGAATTTTTTACAAAGGCCTTGTCAAGAGGGAAGTTCGAGTTCCACAGGTGTAGGATAGGGGTGGTTGCTAATCCATTTCTTGCTAAGGGAGAGTGTTGAAAAATGCAGTAAGAAATTCTCAATTTGATTTTTCCTTGATAAAATTGAGAAAATTCGAATTTCCACATAAGCAAACAACTTGGATGCAGTTAACTTGTGTGGCATGGCTTGTGTGATCTAGTTTATTCAATAAATTCGAGTTGGAGGAGTTAGAATTCTGTTAAGCATGTGTGATTGCTAATTTGTAGAAATCAAAGTCAGTTATCTCAAGTTATTTTCAGTTAAACTAGTTCCAACTGTTGGAAGAACTATTGGAAGGTTACTTGTGCAGTGAGACTTCAGTCAAACTCAGTGATCATCCAGTTAACTAATCAATCAGCCCAAAATAGCTAGTGCATGTAGAGAATTTGAGTTACCCAATTGAGGTGGATATTTCAAGAAAGTGTAACATCAGTTTTATACTATTCTAGAGTGTACAAGTGTTGCATGCAGCCTGGTGATCAACTTGAGGAATTGCACAATTCATTTTCGAGAAATTGCTAAATAATAAGGGCCTAATCCCTTAAAGGAAATGTGCAAGGAAGCAAGGGCTCAAGCAGAGGCTGAAATTGACTAATTTTGGATTAGAGAATCTCATTGAGAAGAGAGATAGGTTATTCACTTGCAGGGTGTGCTCAATTGACCAAAGAAAGTGTAATACATCTCTCTTCATCATATTAATGCAAGCAGACATTGGGGTTTTTTTCAAATTTCTTTCCCCAGGAAAAATACTATTTTCATGTGTCTGATTTCTTATTGCATGTCTGAAATTTTTGTTCTAGATTGTGAATTACTTTCCACAAAGCAGTAGAGTAGGTTTGTGTCTTGTGATTTTGATTAAAAATTCAAGAGAAATTGAAAATATACACCATAATTTCTACAAATATTTTGAGAAAATAAATTGAAATAATAGAAAAAATGAAGCATGATTGATCCATAAATAAAACTCAAATTGTAAACATTAACAAGCTGTCATCCAGGCATGTGAGAAGGTGCACTCTCATCTTGCTTCTCTTGCTTACGGGGATGGGATGTGACACAATGAGAATAACCATGAGAGGAGTCTGGTCTGGTGACCTGGGCATTTTTATTTTCATGGTTTTCTACAGGTAGAGGAGGCTTAATGGAATGCTTAGAAGTATGAGCAACACATTATGGAGGTTTTCTAGTAGGTCTGGAAGATTGGGTTGTTGGTTGTGGAGTGGGGACAAAACAAGAGGTAGTTGATTATAACTTATGTATTACATGGGGATTGGGAGGGGGGGGAGGGGGAGGCAATGAAGTTGTTGGTAATCCCTAAACCAAAAATAATCGTTGAGTCTGAATTGTTTTCTTCCAACCATCATTGGCAGGGACTGCTAGTGGCGCTGAAATATGAGGTGGCACTGGCATACCAATACTAGGCTTGCTATGGATGGAAGGCTATAGAGGCTAAGCAAGAGGTTGGCCAGTTAAATTTATAAATTGTTAGTTTGGAGAAAACTACCTCAATTCTTGTGAGTCCCCATCAAAATGTACAAAAATTATAAGCCTTTTATCCCTTATTATCCCCAACCCTTTGCCTTTCTTATTTCTTTCCCTGCCTCTATTTCGATTATGAAAACTCATGTTGTAAAGGAAACATCAAGTTACCTGCATATCGTGATAAGACAAAAGTATTCCAGGATCAAATAATCTAATACTACATGAGTGTCTAATAACAAACATTTGGATAAAAATTGTAAGGGAGGGGAAAAACTGCTTAGTACAGAATCAGAATCAAATTGCAACCAATGAGGGATTTTCAAGATATCATAAAAGGAGAAATGGAGTGACGATATCTAATGTAGAAATTCTCACTATAGATCAACAGATTATGCAATATACTAAAGCAAAATACAAGATCTACTTCTACAACAAACTTTGCAGAAGCTTAATCGAATATGAGCAAGATCAATTAGAACACATATAACTGAGAATGAGAAATAAATCACACATAACACAGAAGAAATAACCCAGGGAAAGCCTCAACCTAAAACCCCAATCTCTATATTATTATACAAGTGGAAATGTGTTCGAGTTACAAAAAGAATCATCTCACAAGCTATCCTGCTCTCTCTGCAATCAAACAATACAACTCACAGACCGAGTAGACACAAGATATTCCTTTCCTCATCCCTCCAAACCTCCTATTTCCTTGCACAGTTTTTCTTGGGGTCCAATGATGTCACATGTGTGAATTGGCCTCATCACACTCACTAAACTGAAGAAGTAACTGCGCAATCTCCAAGGAATGAATTCCTTCCGCATGCAAGAGATATTCACAATGGAATATTCCTGCAACTGATAGTACATTGTCCCTCCATCTGATCTCAACTGGGTCTCTTTCTGAACTGACAGGAATGAGTTATTTATGAGAGAATATTCAGTTATCTGAAGTGCAATAGTTACATGCATGCATGCATTAACTAACTAAACTCACAATTAATTCAACAAACTATTTGAATTAATCCAACTGGACTTAACTCAGTTAACTGAGCCAAACAATTGCAACTCAATATTATAACTCATCCTTATCTCTTTAACTGATGGATAAATTCCTCAATCAATGGAGAAACTGTTGCATGTCCCCACATAGACTTCATGTTTTATTTTCTACAACTAATTAACTCAAGATGAATTAATTAATTATTTTACAAACAACTACTAAGATCAAATTCGAATTTCACTTCTCTATTTTAGTTCAAGGACTAACTAAAATAGCAAGGGATCCTGAAATTCTGTTGCTATTTTCAACACTCCCTCTCAACAAGAAAGGGATTATCAGAAACCCTAATCCTATCTCTATGGAACTCGAACTTGCATTTTGACAATGCCTTCGTCAAAATATCTGCATCGAGTTCCTCGGTCGAAACATACAACAACAACATGATCATCCTCTTGACCACACAGTCTCGAAGATGGTGATACCAGATATCAATGTGCTTGGACCTGTCATGAAAAACTGGATTCTTAGAGAGTTTGATACAACTCTAATTATCGCAGTAGATCACGGTTGGATCCATCCTCTAACCAAACAATCCCACTAGAATCTTCCACATCCAAATGGAGTCACATGCAGCCTGACTAGCAGCCATGTATTCAACCTCTGCTTAGCTAAGTGCGATTGATCTCTGTTCCCTGTTGTACCAGGAAACTGCAGTTGAACCAAGGCTGAATATTCCTCAAGAAGTGCTCTTTCGATCTAATGGAATCCCTATCCAATCTGCATCTGTGAAGCCTTGAAGCTTCACTCCCTCTGTCTGTCTATACCACAATCCGAACTGAGATGTGCCTCTGAGGTATCTCAGCACATGCTTCACTACCTTCCAAAACAACTTGGTAGGCTGAACCATAGCTTGACTCAGCTGGTTCACCACAAAGAATAAGTCAGGTCATGTGTTCACCAGATACATAAGTGAACCCACCAACTGCCGATAAACAGTAGCAGCTACTACCTCACCTAAAGTAGCATCCTCCTTCCTCTAGTTCCCAGCTAGAGGAGTCTGCATGGGCTTGCACTTCTCCATGTGAAAGTGCTTCAGTATCTCATTGGCATACTTGCCTTGAGACGCAAATACTTCACCATCTTTCTACCACACCTCCATGCTTAGAAAGTAGTGCATAAGACCCATGTCTTTCATTTCCAACTCTCTTGCAAGGTCCTCCTTGCAAGACTGGATCAGTTGATCATCACCTATCAAAATCAGATCATCGACATAAAGAAGAATGATCAATGGCTTACCTTCTACCATGATGTGGTAAAGGTTCACATTTGCTTCACTCTTGGTGAATCCCAACCTGTTAAATAGATGTCGATCCTGATGTCCCAAGCACGGGGTGCTTGCTTCAGCAAATACAAAGCCCTCTTGAGTTGGCACACATGCGACTCACAATCAAAAGTCTCGAAACCCTCTCGTTGCTTAATGTACACCTCCTCCTCAATCTTCCCATTGAGGAATGTTGTATTCATGCCCATCTGATGGATCTTCCAACCCATCTAAGCTGATAGTGGCAACATTGATCTCATAGATGAGTACCTTGCTACAAGAGAAAAGGTCTCATCGTAGTCGATCCCCTTGACCTGTGAGAAACCTCAGGCAACAAAAATTGTCTTATGTTTCTCATCACTGCCATCAACTACCTTCTTTACCTTGTAAAGCCATCTAGAACTCACCACTGACTTGCCCTGAGGTCTTGAGACAACATCCCACACATTGTTTCGAATGATAGAGTCGTACTCCTCTACCATTGCATCAACCCAGACTCGTTACTGCACTACCTCCTCAAATGAAGAAGGTTCGGTATCTACACACTCCCCAACCAGGGCCATGTACCCAGTGTACTGCTCGGGCGACCTCCTCTATTTGCGCTGAGAAGATGGTTATCCCACATTCTCCCGCACATCTAGCATCAACCTGTCACCTTCCCTTGAGCGTTTCCGCCCATCTCTAGAAGTCTGATCATGAGTGGATGTCTCCACTCCCGAATCTCTACATGCAGCTTCTTCGCATCAATTTGAGGCTCCTCCTCCTTAGGAACTGAAATTTCCTCCTCTGCATGCAACTTGAGCTCCCTCTCAAGTGATAATTGCATGTCTTTCTGCTCGTCGAACTTTAAATCCCTGCGTACCACTGTCCTCTGAATGGTATACAGGTACACTCGATAGTTGTGGGGTGTATCAGTGTACCCCACAAGTATTCCCAACTCAACTGTTGGATCTAGCTTCTTCTGGGCATCTCTGGTAACATGACAGTAAACTGATGATCCAAAGATTCGAAAGTGACTCAGATCTGGTTGCTTCCAGGAAAAGGCCTCCATAGGTGTCTTCATTCCCAGTATACGGTGCAGGCTTCTGTTTAGAAAGTATACTATTGTATGGCATGCCTCAACCCACAAATGCAGTGGTAGGCTTTGGTCATGCAACATTGCTCGAGCTGCTCCCACAATCGATCTGTTCTTCCTTTCGGCCACCCCATTCTGTTGTGGGTTATGGGGTGCCATTAACTCCCGTTTAATTCCTTCTGCAGCGTAGAAGTCCTTAAACTGTTGGGAGACATACTCTCCACCATTGTTGCTACGCAAGGATTTTATTTTATTTCCAGATTCTTTCTCTGCCAAGGCTTTAAACTCACAAAAACTCAAGAAGGTTTGATTCTTCTTTTTCATAAAGTAGATCCAGCATCTACGAGAAAAATCATCAATAAAAAAACATGGTAATTCTGTTTAGTGGTGGAGGTTGTAGAGAAAGGTCCACATGCATGTGAGTGACCTCGCTCCAGGATTGCTCCAGTTCTACTGTCTCGATCCGAAAAGGAAGATTTCACATACTTACCCAAGGTACAACCTTTGCATGTATTTTTCTGCTCCAGTTTTCCCTTGGGTAGCCCGATAGAAATCTGTTGCATGATCTTCAAGGCTCCATGGTGCAAGTGGCCCAATCTTATATGCCATAGCTCGCCAACATCTTGGCTCTGCACCATCTTAGCTTTGGAACTCAATGCAGCACAGTCATCTAGCTCCAGCTTGTAGAGATTCTTTACTTGAATCTCGATTTGCTTTGTCTGTCCAGTACCAGTATGCCTCAAGAATACCTTTCTTTTACTAAAGACTACATCATAGCCTTTATCTTCTAGAATAGCAATAGACACAAGATTCTTCTTTAGACCTGCTACATACTTTACATTAGTTAGGATGAGAGGAACTCCATTCTCCCTCTGAAACACAGTACTTTCCATCATCGCCCATCTCGATCCGCATCTGGAGATCCTTCTCCTCCAAGGTACTGAAAAGATTCTTGTCAACTAACATGTGGAATGAAGCTCCACTGTCCACGTACCACACACATCCCACCATGGATGAAACCATGCATGCGATAAGAGAGAAATCCAACTCAAACTATAAGGCCAGTGCCTCACCATCAGATCCCTTTGAGAAACCCTTCTTGGATTTCTTTTGTGGACAATTTGTAGCATAATGGTCCACTTCATGACAATGAAAGCATCGCACTTTCGATTTTTCAAACTTCTTTCCACCATGGGAAGAACTGGATTTGGAATGGGATGCCTTCCCTTTCCCCTTCCTTGCCTTACTTGTTAAGGCTAGAGTTTCCTCATCATCTTGCTTTGATGAGGATCCATCTCTTGTGCTTCTTCTTATCTCCTCTTGCATCAGATCCAACCAAATTCGTTCCCAATCTGGCAGTTTTTCTCTTCTATTAACTGAGTCTTGGTAGCTATGCCAACTCTTAGGAAGACCGAGGAGTGCAAGACTCGCCATGTCATCATCAGCTGTCATGATCCCTACACTTCCAAGTTCATCCCTGCAGGTGGCGAGCTTGTTTAGATATGTAGAGATCGTGTCGCCCTTTTCACACTTGATTTTCCGAAGCTTGTCTTTCAACGCCAGCTTCCTCTGATCGCTTTTGTTCTGATATAGATCTTTCAATGTTTTCCACATGAAAACCGTGTCTCCTTCCCATGGAGGCTCAAGACAATGTGGTCTCAAAATCCCTCCAAGAGAATTCTCCTTGCTCTAGTTGCACATTTGTTCCATTCTGCCAATTTTGTAGCATCAGTCAGCTTGGGGAATTCTTGATCAATGAAGTCCTTTAGACCGTTATCCTCTAATACTGCTTCCATGTGATCCTTCCAGGCTATATAACTCGAGTTGCCATCAAGGGCATACTCGAATCTTAAACCATTTAACACCATTGGTGAAATTGAGATGTGATAAGAACTCAATTTTTATAATCAGGAACTTCAACCTTCGAACTTCTCCCTTATTGTATATTGTTTTTCATTTTGATCACCTTTGCTTTGATACCATGTAGAAATTCCCACTGTAGATCAACAGATTATGCAATATACTAAAGAAAAATACAAGATCTACTTCTACAACAAACTTTGTGGAAGCTTAATCGAATATGAGTAAGATCAATTAGACAGATATAACTAAGAATGAGAAATGAATCACACATAACACAGAAGAAATAACCCGGGGAAAGCCTCAACCTAAAACCCCAATCTCTATATTATCATACAAGTGGAAATATGTTCGAGTTACAAAAAGAATCAGCTCACAAGTTATCATGCTTTCTCTGCAATCAAACAATACAGCTCACTGACTAAGTAGACACAAGATATGCTTATGTTCATCCCTACAAGCCTCCTATTTCCTTGCACGAGTTTTCTTGGGGTCCAATGATGTCACGTGTGTGAATTGGCCTCATCACACTCACTAAACTGAATAAGTAACTGCGCAATCTCCAAGAAATGAATTCCTTCTGCATGCAAGAGATGTTCACAATGGAATATTCCTGCAACTGATAATACATTGTCCCTCCATCTGATCTCAACTGGGTCTCTATCTGAACTAACATGCATGAGTTATTTATGAGAGAATATTCAGTTATCTGAAGTGCAATAGTTACATGCATGCATGGATTAACTAACTAAACTCACAATTAATTCAACAAACTGTTTGAATTAATCTAACTGGACTTGACTCAATTAATTGAGCCAACTAATTACAACTCAATATTACAACTTATCCTTATCTCTTTAACTGATGGATAAATTCCTCAATCAATGGAGAAACTGTTGCATGTCCATACATCGACTTCATGTTTGATTTTATACAACTATTTTTTTATTTTTTATTTTATTTTTTATTTTTTTTTTATTTTTTTTTTTTTTAAACGTAGTTGGTTGTTGTATTATATTTTTGAAAAAAGTAAGGAGGTTGAGCTCCTGAAGTACATAATGATATTCCATGAAGAGCGAGGAGAGAAGGAGTTACAAGTTAGACAAAATTCCTCCTTTATCCTGCCTTTTGGGCTTTTGAAAAACACTGACCAGAAATAAATCCTAACAATCTAGAACAGTAGATAACAACATTTACAAAACATATTCAGTCTATATTGATGTGGCTGATTTTCTGAGTAGTGGACTCATCACGTTTGTCGTCAACATCGGCTTGCTTGATGCTTCAAGAGCTTGTGGGAATTGCATTTCTCTTTTCCATCATATATTTCATAGTTTCAATGGATTCTTCAGCATGGCTGCACCTGTTGGAAAGTTGATTGAACTGCTCATGCAGCGAAGAGATCCTATGAAGGAGCAAATTGATGTCAGCTACATATTTTTCATTGATAAGGCGATTATGATTGTTAATCTTGGCATCCAAGATCTTCTAGTGGGCACATATTTGCTCTAGCTCGGCCTAGAGGTCAGTGCAATGGAGACAGTCCTTGCTCCTCACCATTGATGTGGATATAAGATGATGTTGAGAGCTCTATAAAACCCAGGGAACGGACTAGAAGCGCTGCTCTTGGGGGAAATCTGAGTGGATAAGAACAGAAATGTAAGATTGAGGAACCAAGAGAACAGGAATAAGCTGACTGGCTTTAGCACAGAACGCAACTAGCAGAGAGGGAAGAATAAGCTAGGGACACAGATCAAAAGAGAAGGGAGAAGACAGAGTGCAGGAAAGGAAGGAGGGGGGGGCGAATAAGAAGGAGAAGGAACGCAGAGGGCTCGACAAAGGAGAGAAGGGAAGGCAAAGGAGAGGCGTGGGAAAACATGGGAGGAGAACAACTGAGTCAGTGAGGGATGGGTGATAACAAACAAAACGACTAATTGATTTATTTTGAGCATGACTATGAGATTTCCTAGGGGATGTCGGATCCCAATATAGATTTTTCCCTTGGAACAGATCTAAGAAATCTTTGACCTATTTCATATGTCAGGATTCTCAGATTTATTGCAAATCTGAATGATACAAAGATAATTCTTTGTCATGGTAAATAATGGTGTGTTTCCTCATCTTTGCAAAGGAGGTTTCCCATTGACCCGGTACATGCTCTATTGGCGTGAAAATCAACGTCCTTATTGAGGGTGCGTAGGATATGGAAGAAACGCAATTTAGTCGATGACTGGCTCAAAATTTGACATCGACTAATTGTCTATTGGAGGAGAACGTTGGAAGATTTCTTGTTCTGGACCATTAGGCTGATAACTACCACTGAGTATCCGAAAATCAAGGTTGTACCTGTACCAAGTTTACTGAGTTGGATGAGTCCTTGATATAGGGTTAAAGCTTCTGCCCTATTGTTGGATATGTGCCCAAGCCCCCATTCATAAGAGACTATGCAATCCCCATTGGCATTGAAAATAACTCCTCCTGCTCCAGCAACTCCAGGATTTGATTTTGAAGTGCCATAAAAAAAAAAAAAAAGATAATAATTGTTGCAATTTTTGAGCCATATTGCAAACTCTTCCTCCTTTAATTTGATTTTCCATTTATGGTGTACATTGCTATGCCTATTGCTAATGGTGACACCAATCTGGTTACTATTGTTTTTATCCAGAAGGTAACTAATGAAATTCTGCTCTTCAACACTGAAATCAGTGTTATCAATGCTTCTTTGGTTTTTAACAGATATGGTTTCTAAATCTAGGCTCCTTGCTTTATTGCAGAGATTTTTGGTGGTCGATTCCTTGTCCTTGAACACTTTGTGATTCCTGGCTTGCCAGATGTTCCACAACATAGTGTAAGGAAGGGTATCCCAAACCCTTTTAACAATGTTGTTCTTCTTATGCTGCCATGGGTAATTCTTTTTCCATTGATGTAGAGCTTCTCCTATGGAGTCCTGATTATTCCAAGGGATATGATCGGTATAGAATAAATTTCTCCAGTAGGTGCCAGCAAAGGGACAGGCGATAAAGAGATGTTGAATGGATTCTTCGGCAGCTTGACAATTGGGGCAGCGAGAAGGGCATTGATTCCTTGCTTTTGTAGATTCTCTGCAGTAAGGATTTCCCCTTAAGAAGAGTCGAGACGAAAAATTTAATTTTAGGAAGGGCCTCAGATTTCCAGACCATTTTCCAGTGATTCGATATGGGCATGGGATGGTTACTGTTGCAGATGTACTGATGGGCAGCTTGGATGGTATAATTAGATCCAGATGGATCCCAACGAAATCCATCTAAATCATTCTTTTTAATTGGGGCTATATTATGTAGATGAGATTGAAGAGCAAGGAGAATTGCCTTGAGGTCATTAGGAATGGCTGGAAAGGATCACCCTAACCATAATTGCGATTGGGGATCCCACTGGGAAATCTGATCCAAGTGGTGGATGCCTATGCTATCAAAAAAGGTGAGAATGGGATTGACTCCATCATGACTGTTTATTGGTTGCCTGCCCATTATTTTATCAGTTCCAATATTAATATCAGCACCTCCCTTGGGGACTTTAGAAGTGTTCTTGGCCATGAAGGGAATTTCTTTTTTGCATAAACGCCAAATTTAAGAAGAATCTCGGTTAGGAATATCTTGATCTAGAAGCTGTTGCCTTGGGAAGTTTAAATATTTAACTTCCAACACCATTTTCCACTAGGCAAAGAAGCCAATAATAAGTCTCCAAGTAATCTTGCCTCAGAATGCTAGATTAAGGAGTTTGGGAGATCTGATTCCAAGACCTCCTCGGTCTTGGGATTGGATGACTTGCTTCCAATTAACTAAATTGAATTTCTTTTTGTCATTTTTCCTTCCTTACCAAAGGAATTGGTGGAGGATGACTTCCATTTTATAATGAAAAGAGGACGGAGCTTGATGAAGAGAGAATTGATATAAAGGCAGAGAGGAAATACCTGATTTGAGGAGAATGAGGCGTCCAGCTGGGTTGAGCCAAATGGAACCCCATTGCTGCACTTTTCTCTTCATCTTGTCAATAACAGTATCCCATACTTCTGTCTTCAAAGGGCCTACACTCACTGGCAAGCCCAAGTAAGTGAAATGAGTCCAATCATAGTTGCAAGAGACTCCAAAGATATTGGCAATATTATGAAGGATCTATGCTGTAGTATTCCATCCATAAATGCAACTTTTCAGCTGATTGACCAATCCACCAGAGTATCTCATATATTTATCTAAAAGAAATTTGAAGCGCCAGGCTATTATAGTGGAAGCTCCTCCAATTAACAAGGTGTCATAAAAAAATTGTGAGTGGTTGATATTCTTAACTCCATTCCCAAATTTAATGCCTGTGATGAGGCCAACTCTCTGATTGAAATCTAGCGCTTTGCTAAAGGATTTAGCCATCAGAATAAAAAGATAAGGTGAAAGAGGGAAACCTTGTCTAAGTCCTCGGGATGATTGGAAAGCATTTCCTGGTTTGTCATTAACAAGAGGAGAGATCCAGGGCCCAGAAATGCAAGCTTTGGTGAGATATAAAAAGACTGCATCAAAGCCCATCTTTTTTAGAATAGCCAGGAGGAAGGAGTGCCTTACTCTATCAAAAGCATTGGCCAAATTGAGTTTAAGGATAAACCCTTTCTCGTTTCTAGATTGGCTCGAATGAATAACTTATTGAACGAGGAGGATAGAATCAGTGATTTGTCTATTGGCCAAGAACCCCCCTTGGTTTTCAGAGATAAGAGAAGGGAGAAAAGATTCAAGGCAAGAAGCAAGGATTTTGGTCAGGATCTTGTAAGAAGAGTTGCAGAGGGAGATGGGCTGAAATCGAGCAACTAAAGAAGGTTGATTTTCTTTGGGAATGAGAGCAAGATGAGTGGCATTGGTTTAACCACCAATTTTTCCCTTTCGTTGGACTCATTTAAGCATTTTGGTCAAGTATTTTTTGATAACTCCCCAAAAGGCTCGATAAAAATAGATGGGGAAGCCATCTGGCCCTGAAGCTTTATCCGGCTGGAGTGTCCAAATTGTTCTTCTTATCTCCTCCTCATCAATCTCCTTATTCAAACTGTCATTCATTTCCTTGTTGATCCTGGTGGGAATATATTGAAGCAGATCTATGTAGTCTTCTTCTTCTTCTGTTTCAGTTAGGAGATCTCGGTAATGGTCTGTGGCAACCTTACGAATGGCATCTTGAGTATTTTGATGGTTGCCCTTAGCATCCAAGATGGAGCTTACATTGTTCCTTATTTTTCGAACTGTGGTCTTCTTGTGAAAAAAAGTTGTATTCTTATCTCCCCCTTGCAACCAGAGTTGCCTCGACTTTATCCTCCATTTTGATTCCTCTTCTCCGTTTACATGGCATATCTGTAGATAAAGGTCACTTTCTTGCTCTTTGTTCTCCTGGGAGAGGCTGTGCTCTTCTATTGTTCTTTGGATACAATTAAGATTGGTCTTGATCTCCTTTTTTTTCTTCTCGGGCTCCTTTTAACTAGTTTTTGCCCATTCTTTTATCACATGCTTGGTTTTTCTTAACTTGGATTCCCAAATGAAACCAAGGGACCCTTCTACATGTTGATTCCAAGTTTTTTGCACAATATCTTTGACTGTTGGAATACAGTTCTAGAGGGAGCTATACTTAAAAGGAATGGGTCCAAGAGAGCAGTGGGTTTCCAAAGTGAGAGATATAGGATAATGGTTTGAAGTAGAGAAAGGAAGGATGCTGACATACCCAACAGGGAAGGAGGAGAGGAGCGTGATGTTGATTAAGATTCTGCCCAACCTTTCCATAATGTTTCCTATGCCCAACTTGCGGTTGCTCCAAGTATACCTTCATTTTTTTGGAACTACATCAATGAGGTCATGGTCTTGCATGATATTTTCCAAGTGAATTATGTAGGGATTACGGGAGAAACTACCTCCTCGTTTCTCATTAGCATGAAGAATAAGATTGAAGTCTCCCCCAAAAATGATATTAAATTTTTCTTTTGCATCTATGTTGGCTTTAAGGTCCTCCCAACAAAGCTCCTTATCTCTATAATGATTTGGAGCATAGATATTATAGATGACTATAATTTGTTTATCTACTTTGTTTTCTAAAACTGTTTTGATCTAGTTTTGATTAACAGTTTCCGATCTATAGTTCCATGTGTTGTGGTTCCAGAGAGTAGTGATTCCTCTGGAGGCTCCTTTTGATTCACTAATGTTGCCTTTGTATTGCCTCTGCTGTTCAATAATTTCAATCATTTCCTGCTAACCTTGCTTTGTTTCTTGTAACAAAAAAATATATGGTTTCTCACAATGAATAAGGTCTCTTAGGGTTGTTACTTTGGAGGGGTGCCCTAGACCCCTACTGTTCCAAGATAGAACTTTGATCATTGGGTGTGTGGGGTATGGAGAGGTGCTCACCCCCCTTGGTCCTTGTCTACTGTCTCTTTGTCATATTGTCCTAGAATGTAAGATTCCATTGGGTTTTGTATACCCATTGCTATATATTTTTGAGCATTCTCATATCTATGCTACTTTGCAGATTTCCTGCCTGGCCCAGGTTTCTTATGAGAGTCACTGGAAGCTCCATGACCTTTGGAGGAACTCCTGGTTATCCTAAGAAGGGGAGGATCAAGGGAAGTCTGAGAGGAGACAACCAAAGGAGGAGAGGGTTTTATGGCATATGAATGGATCAAAGGAGGGGGAGAGGGATCCAGGGGAGGAATTTCAGGGGGGGATAGAACAGAGAAGGGGTTGGATGAAGAAGGGGGTGGAGGTTGAGAGAGGGAGGGAAGGGAAGATAAAGATGGGGAGGAAGAAGAGGGGCGAGCTGCATTAGAGACTGGGGGGCCTGCTTCAGGGGGGGCTAAGGACATGGGAGCCGACTTCTTTTTCTAATTGTTTACCATTTTTCATCTTGTGGGTCATTCTCAACATCAACAAGTTTAGGACAACGATTGGTAAAATGGCCATATTCATGAATATCTTACATTTGAATGGAATATACTCATAATCCAACTACTGAATATGGCTCCAATCGTCCACTTTGAGTTTGATGGCTTCAAGGAGGCCTTTGCCAAGGTCCACTTCCACACAGATCCACGCACAGGCTTGCATATTATCTTTTGGCTCGATGCGATCAATGTATTTTCCAACTGTGTTCCCGATTGCACGAACCAATTCATCTCCCCAGCAATGAAGAGGGAGGTGAGGGAGCCATACCCAAACCGGAACTACGCTGGGAACATCCATTCAGGGTCAAAATTTGGGGTCCATTTATTGAGATACAGGCCTCTGGAATCCATGAAATAGGACCCGTTTCTAAAGATTAAATCCTTGTCTTCCTTGGATTCAAAATGTAAGGTGAAGTACCCCTTCCCACAAAATCTAATGGAAATTTTGCCTCGAATTTTGTCATACCAGTTCCTTTCAACCCATCATTGCACAGTCTTTGGAGATAGCCAGAGGCCCATGAATTGTCCAATGAGTCCTTTTTCTGCAAGTGAAAGGGTAGCCATGTGGGGAATGGCAGGAGGTAAATTTACTTCTTGTAACACATCCAACTATTTAACAAACTTGGAAACTATTGGACGAGGGCGCTACAGAGGCAGAGACTTAACCAGATCAGAGAAAGCTTGTTGAGGGTCGACCACCTCAGGTGAAGCATCCGGAGGGGCCATGGCGGGAGGCAAAAGGCCAGGGCAATCACGCAGCTGGAAGACATAGATGGGGTTGTGTAGGGCGCGTGCAGCAGCAGCGATCATCCAAAATACTCAAAAATTATACAACTAATTAACTCAAGATGAATTAATTAATTATTTTACAAACAGCTGCTGCGATCAAATTCGAATTTTACTTCTCTATTTTAGTTCAGGGACTAAAGTAAAATAGGAAGGTATCCCAAAATGATATTTATAGCAGTGCTAAATTTAGCACTTCTATATTTAGCATTTCTTATTGCTATTTTCAACATCTAAAATGATGGTAAGCACACTTTCGAAATTTATGAAGGCCTAGAAGTTGTAATAATATATTATTTTTATAATATATATCAGTCTTAACAAACAAAGGCCTCTTTCTTTACTCAAAACCCTATGACCCAGGAAGTGTATATCATTATATAGACATGAAGTACTAAAAACTTTTAGCATCAACATAATCATGCTCACAAGGGTTATAAACCTTTAAATGTATATACATTTTGAAAATATTTCAATCAAAGTGTTGGGCTTGACCAACCATTAAACATGCATGAATGTTGGGCAAATAAAAGCACAAAAAATGATCAGGTTTTTTGACCTTCAGTAAAAAAATGGGGCATATCAAACAAAGGCACCATTTCAAAAACCATTTTGATTGACCTATTGATGATGAGGTGGTTTTGTGCCCAAAACCTTAAATTCTCAACGACTCTCACATCAAATCATATATTTCAATTATGTTATGGAAAAACTTCTTTAGTCATGTGCCAAAGAAATACACCATAAGTATTTGATATGAGGGGAACTAAATCGTAAAGAGAAAAGGAGTAATACACCCAAAAGTAATGTTCAAAAGAATTACTTGAAGAGAAACTAAACCATGGTTATAATGAATATGTCATTAAATGTAATGATAATCCCTTGTTACAACTTTGGTATAGAGAGGGATCAAGGTTTGATTGTTACAATAGTCACGGTGCATGGCTAGCATAACAACCATTTTCAAAATAGTTTTAGCAATAATATATAAGAATTTGTGCACCAAGAGAAGGTGATAGTTCGAAATTCTCTTTTTTCAAAAAATATCATAAGTAATGAACTTGACAAAGCTAGATACAAGGACAAAGAACACGAATACAACCCTGATAAGACCCAGCAAGCCCTTTTGTTGTATGATTCGAAAATACATTAGATAAATTTTGAGGTCCAAAATGGGTCTACTAAGGAAAATTATAAAATAATAGTGGAAATAATAAAATAATATTATCTTACCTCATCAAATTTTGGAGGGGAAAAAGAAAAAACTACTTTTTCAACTCGTATTTTCAACTTATTTCCTTATGATTTTACTCAATTTTTGAGCGGGAGCACTCATTGGATGCAAAATTTAATTTTGCATCCAAGGAGTACCCATGTTGCATACTTTGGATGGACCCTACTACACGAAAAATGTGAAATACATTAAAAACTTGATTGCAATCACGTTTTTCATGTGTTTCACATTTTTCATGTAGTAGGGTCCATCCAAATTACGCAACATGGGTACTCCTTGTATTCAAAATTAAATTTTGCATCTAACGAGTGCTCCTACACAAAATTTGAGTAAAATTCTAAGGGGATAAGTTGGAAAGTTTTTTATTTTTTATTTTTTCTATTTTTTATGTTTTTACTTTTTTACTCCAAAAATGGTGAATCATCCCCCATGGTTGACATCATCATATTGAATCTTAGTGGTTCTTATAAAGTTTATTTGTGTTGTACATTTTTATTTTGAGGCTTATATTTTACCTCAAGATTTCTTTAATGGATACAATGAGACTTACCCAAAATATAGACACATACTTAGTGACCTTCACGATGTTGGAATGCTTTTGTGCCTAAAACCTAGGTCCCAAAGGCTCGTATGAAAAAATGCATAATATGTTCACATAGAATTTAACAAACCCTATGATGAAATCAACTATGTAAACAACATTTGTATACTATAGGAGGTATTTGAATTAAAATATGAAGGATGATGTTGGTTTTGAGTTTGGTGAGGTTCTTAAAACAAAACAATAAGTTCTCGAACATCATGGTACATCTGAATGGACAAAATATCAAACAATTGAATCTATAAAAGGATTTGTGGAGCTTTTGAGACTACTAAGCAATGAATAAACAAAAATTGAGGGAGGAAAAGGAATAGGGACCATAAAACTTAATGTAAATTCAATTAATTAGAGAAAAAAATTTATCTATCACTATGCATACCTGGTAATTTCACACCAAAAAAACAATTGTCTTGTGCCCTAAAAAATTATTAATCCCTAGGCTCCCAATAGCAATTAGGGGTAGTTTGAATGGAAAATAATTGAAATGAGAGGAGCTCAAACATGTTCAATACCCATGAAAGTTCACAGGCATAGTAAAAAGTGTGTGTTATGATCGAAGCCCAATGAGGAGTGGTGAGTAAATGTCAAACTTAATGGAAGATGCAAGGATCACCATTGTGGATGGTGAGGCTACAAAGCATGGATTCCAACTCAGACTTATAGCACCGTCAACCACCAATAGTTTTGAGGGGAACCATATTATGTGGGGATGGTTTCCATATTTTGTAAATGTGGGCTAAGAACAAAGGTAAAAACCGTCACTTTGTGTTGGCAAGGATAGATGCAAAAGACATTATATTAATGGTCAATCTTAGGCAGGGATCATGTAAATGACTTGCAATTAAAACCTCATTTACAACAAAACTCTAGTGCCATCCACACCAAGATACATGGAATGACACATCAGTGTTAATTTGTCTATTTTGAACACAACCATCCCTAGTTAGGTCTTTGGATTGCATTACCAAGGACATGCTATGTAGAAGCCAAACAAAAATATGCTGCAAAACCTTGCCCTTTTGACTGAACCCATTTTCCATGTATTAACCAAATCCAATAACTATATTATGCATCTTATAAACATGCCTCGAATATTTCATTGTTTAAACATGTGCTTCACTGCCAC
>APFE030451582.1:17182-47825 GCA_000404065.3 Pinus taeda | reverse complement strand
GTGGCGTTGGACGAGGTTGAGTTGGAAAGGCCAATACTCATATCCCATAGGAGCTGTTTCCCGGTAGATCTATGGTTTCAATTGGCGGTAAATGGTGCTCAGATCCAGTTCGTTGTGATTAACTAATTCGTTTCAGCCGGTGTTTCTTTTGCAGGTTTTTATCGGATTTCCTTCTTTTCAGGCCGATTTCCTTCTTTTCATTTTCATTTGCCATGAAGACCACACACAACCAGCGATTGCTCAAGCAATTTCTTCCAGAGATGTGGAGAGAGCTATTCAAGTCAATTTTCTCCAGGGATCTAAATCAACAAAGAACCCGGGGAAAGAGCAAGCAAATCTGTGCCTATGTTTAATCGGAACAGGCTATTGTAGGGAAGGTGTCTATTTAATTGGAACAGGCTATTGTAGGGAAGGAATGGAGCTGACTTGACAGCTCCTCGGGCGCAGGCGACTGGGTCCCGGTCACCCCGTCCCACCCTCCTCCTGCCCCAGCCTCCTCCCGTCACCCGAGGGCTCCTCCTCCGCCACCGTCCTCCCCTGCCCACACCGTTCGCCACTCTCCCCTACCCACGAACCCGACGCCTTGGCTGCATTCAATTTCCGATTTTGAACATTACAAATGAAAATTGCGCGGGGAGGTCTTTCCCTAATCTATCTCCGGGGCGTCTAACCGTTCCATATTCATCTCAATAGGCTCTCGAACTGAAAGACCGGTCTCGACAGCTCGCTTGCGCTCGAAACGAGTATGCGTCCTGCTCCCCGGCGCTCCATTCTTTCACGGCATCCAGCAATGTATATAAACAGACGGTACTGTAATATTACTTACAGAGGCAATGCATATAGCTTCAAATGTCTAATGTAATATTACTTACAGAGGCAACGGTTGGCATCAAATATCTTGTAATGCTTCTTAGCTTCATCCATTGCCTTCAATGCAAGTGCATCACCCTGATCTTCATATTTTGCATAAAGCACGGGCACTGTATGCGCAAAAACAAATGGTGCACAAAACAAGAGCACAACCAATCAAATTAATTCTTGTTCATTCCAAAAGTAGATTGAAAACACTTAAAAAAAAAACACACCACCAAAGCTAATGGATATCAAATTTTGATGGTTTTCTTGATCGATACATGATAATCGAAGCACATCCATAATTATGGATGTTCTCATTCTTTTGGACGAGGGCCAGTGTGACATAAGGGACCTAGTAGGCTTGGTGAAGTCAACATGAATAAGCTCAATCAATTTCCACTTTAATTTCTTTAGATTGGATTCCTAAGGTCAATAGGGATTTTTAGTTGTAGGTTATAATCGAATTTCAACATCAATATTATGGTCAACTATGAGCCTAAGTGGGGACAATTTATGCAAAGAATTAGGCATCTAACTTGCACACTTGTCTAATACATGATTAGAAAGTGCTAGTAAAACATGCATCTCCACTCCACCTTCATACTCTAATTGTACATGAACTATGGATGCAACCGTAGTTGTTTCCCTATCCTTAGTATTGACTACCTTAACTGAAACATTAATCCACAGTCATCCGATCACTTGACATGTCACTTAGTGGCTTGAGGTGCTCACTACCCAACTTAAAGAAGACCAAGTCCCCAACTAAAAACTCTATGTTACTAACTATGTTATGTAACTATTAATATGATCATAACATAGTTGCCACCTTAGAATTGTGATTTCAGATTTTGAATTTATGTTAGTAATGTTAGATCAACTCTGTTATGTTACTAATGTTGGATCATACTAATGTTATTGCCACCTTAGAATTGTGATCTTAGATCTTGCATTTAGTTAGATCATACTTTATGCTATGTTTAGTTAGATGAATCCAATAACATCTCCTATTTATTGGAAAACAACTAAATGCATATTGATAAGATAATATGTCATCTATGAGTAAGCCACTATGTAGTCATTGTTATGCCAATGTGGTGGCATGCCGAGGAGAGGCACACCCTTAGAAATGGGATTCCTCCTCTCCTTTGGCTCCATACATGGGAGTTTTCAATGTTACTTAATTTCTAAAATTATAGATATAGGGGGTTATTGAATACATTATTCATTACAAAACCCATTGTCTTATATACATATGTAATCAATTGCAACCTTTTATTGTAGTTCTTCACGATTGGCTTATGAAAACGTGGTCCATAAATTTTAACCTTCTTCTAAGTTTTAAAGGTTTTTTTTCATTATGAATTTTTAGGGTCCCATGTCATATGTCCTTACAAGAGGGGCCATGGATTATGGGAAAAGTGGGTGTTTTCATCACACCTAGGTTCCCATAACCCAATCCAACAACCATGGATATAACTATTGTTGTTGTGTGGGCACATTTAATTGATTTACCCCTTTATTTGTGGTGTCCACATGTGCTTGGGCATTGAGCTTTCATTGATGAGTTTTATATGTTATTTAAAGGATGCATGTCCAAAGATTCCCATCTTTTGAGAGCAAATGGGGAAAAGCAGTAAATCCAAGGTTGGAATTTAAGACAATTAACCCAACTAGAACCATAAGAGAGCAGGAAGAGATTGGACTCTCCACCATGTTCTTCATTGAAACCACAAACCAACAAGGGGAATAATGAGGAAATAGGTACTCATTGATATTAGCCCATATCGTAATGCTCATTTAATAGAGATTGAAGAAGATTTGAAGAGAAAAAGCACTGCAATGTGAGTTTTCGGTACTGCCGTACGTGTTGGTAAATTAGATGTTTGGTAAAGTACGCGTACTACATAAAGTGGCAACCAAGTTCATGAAAAACAAGTGTTTATTAAATCCAAGTCGGTGGCTATGAAGTGCATGAAAAACAATGGTTTATCAAATTCGAGGTGGTGGCAACTATTTTTGAGGTGTTGGTAACCATTTCCAAGGTGGTGGAGCACGCAAAGGGAAAAAGTTCAATTGGTCAATTCTTCGAACTTGCTAGCTGCACAAATGGGTAAAAGTGGCCACCTCAAATGATATGAGCCAGATGGAGCAACTCTATTATAGGTGTATGGGGTTGGCACATTTGCAATTTTTAGAGAAGCTAACTGGGAGCCAATTTTTGAACTCTTCATCGGGTAAGATCTTAAGCTCACCAGTGATTTCATTGATTCGTTTGATAACAATAATGCTAGGGTTCAGGGGCTGCTATTTCAAGTAACAAAAGATAGCATCACCGAGGCAACGAAAACACCAGCTAAGGGGCAAAGATGGTTTAAGAGATAGATGGTACATGGAGTAATTTTAAATTATTTCTTGAAGGACGACAACCATGATCCTCGCTGGAGTGTTGGGGTGCACATGAATATTTTAAAGCCATAATGGGTTGATCATGTGAGGAAGATTCAACTTTATCTGACATGTGATGGTTGTTTCTCCAAAATTTTCTTATACCATATGCAATTTCTTGTACATTTGACTGGTTTTAACAGAATGAACCTACCTTTTTACTTTCATCAAATCTTGATTAAGATGGTGGCCTCTATAAGAAAGAGGAGGGTTTGATACCCACATGATGTATACCACCACAGTTTGATCAAGATGTCATACACCCATGAAATGAACAAGAAAGCACAACAGCTGAGGTGGACATTGGGACATCCCTTTTCCAGAAGGCATAAGAAGAAGAAAACTGTTGCTATACAGGTCGAGAGTAGTCAACGAGCTGCTGGAAAAACAACAGAAAACCTAATAGGAGAAAAAACCTTAGGGTTTCTAGGGTTTATAGAAGAAGGACTAGAGGACACCTGTCAGAAGTCTAGGAGATTAAGGAAGATGAGACCATGGAGGAAGGCAAAAGGAAGGGTGAAGATCCTATAGAACTTGACCCTAGAACATATTATGCAAGGAGACCAAGAACCAGACCCACAAACAAACTAAGGCTAGGGTTTAAAGCTAAGTTGAATCCCAAGATTAAGGAGCCTATTGTCATTGAAGATGAAAAGGAAGACGAGACTGCCAGAGATAAGGAGGGGTTGCTAGCAGAATCTGTGCCACAAGCTCCAGCAATTGAGAAGACCCCATGGAAGAAAATCAAAAGAGCTATGCCAACTGAGAATACCCCACAGAAGAAAAGCAAAAGAGCAAGAGCCACGAGGGAAATCGCAAAACAAGACAAGCTAAGAATCCTTGTAGAGGCAACAGAGTCCATTGCAAGCTAGAGCTTTTTGCCAAGGGTTTTTTGTCAATAGGGATAAACTTTGTTTAATAAATTGTATCATGAAAAGATTGTAATATTATATGGTTTCTTTCCCATATATTATGGATCTTAAAGTTTTGTACATTTTGATATGTAATGTATGAAAAAGAAGGACAAAGGCTTCAAAACTGTTTGGGAAGAAACTTTTGTGTATTGTGGGATTTTCAAGATCAATATAGATTCCTCTCCGCTCTAAGCGATTTTCCATCTAGAGGTTACAAAATAACTGTGTGGTGCTCTGTTTTTTTTAGATCAATGCTATTCTTCTATTACATCATAATTTTTACAATCTAAACAGAGAAGCAAATACTTGTCTTGCCTCTGGAAAAGTTTTGAAGGATTTGCGACTCTTATTGGAATATACTTGTAATGAACTAGTATTCATGTTTGATTGGAATGAACTTGGGGAAGGATTTAGCAAGTGAATTTGAACTTAGATTTGGATAATGTAATGTTTCAGTTAAGGTGGTCAATACTAAGGATAAGAAAACAACTAGTGTTGCATCCATAGTTCATGTACAATTAAACTAGTGGAAGGGCCTTGTAGACTTTAGCATATTGTAGATGGATGACTTTAAAGTTATTCTTGTGTAGGTATTCCTAGGGAGAATGTAGTTAGTTATCATTTCATTTGCAAACAAGTTGGTAGATACTGTAGATATGATGATCACTCTTTATTAGCCCTCTACAAAAATCAATTCTTGCATATCTCCATGGCCACCCCTACAAAACTGATTTTTTGTTTGTTAAGGTTTGAGAGAAAAATAAAAAATACCCCACAGAAGGACTATTGATGAACAAAAGTACATGAACAGACAAATCAGGGTTGCCTCGAACATATTTTCTTTATAGTCTACAAGGAGTTCTGACTTTAAGATTATCAGTGGCTTTAGCTGGAGTGAAAACACCATTTCATACAGGGACAGGTGGCAGATTCCGACTTTTTTTAGCAGGCTGAAAGAAATTTGATGTGAAGGTCGGAACATAGAAGAGAAGTCTGTCCCCACAGGAGTAGAGATGAATGTCAAAAAGTAAAACCCACCGAGGAATTGCAGATTAACAGAACCACCAACCACAAAAGGAGGACAGAGAAAGAAACTCCCAGTACATACCTGAGAAAGGGCCAAATATTAACTGATCTGTTCCTCTGGCATGAGGGAACCCAACAAAGGTTGAGCATAACAGTAACAAAAGCTGCCGAGAACATAACAATGGTGAGGTGTCGGTATAGTGAAAAAAGGTTAGACACGGAACTCTGCAGCTATTGGTGACGTTTGCGCTCCTCCAAGTACTAATTATGTTAACATAAATTGGTTTAATTAATAAGATACCATGCTACCTGTTATTTTATTATGACGTGTTTACAAAAAATGTTAGTAGTAAAATAAACTAAGCAATTCCCTGCTACAGAGTAAAATCAGCACAAAAAATGTTAGTAGTAAAATAAACTAAGCAATTCCCTGCTACAGAGTAAAATCAGCTCATGTAATTTCTTACCTGGGCGCTTTTCCAAATATACTGGTTAAATTATAAAGATCCTAAGCTACCTTTTATTTTATTACGGGGTGTTTACAAAGAAATATGCTATTGTAAAATATAAACTATAAGCAATTTGCTTCGACAAATTAAAGCGAGTTCCTGTAATTTCTAACTAAATAAGAAACTAAATAACCTATCGTAAAATTTGTACACACGAAAACTGCTTATTGAAAAAAACCAGAACACTGAGCTGTAAAAACTGATTATTAAAAAAACAAAAACAGAGCTGTAAAGATGGTCCTAACAAAGCTAGTACGACTTAAATTAAGAAAACCAAATAACCTATCGTAATCACCAGATGTAAAGTTGCCTTACGACTCAGTAGTTGTTATGGGTCATTAAGTTAACTAAATTAAAAGTTGTCCACGAAATGTTGTAAATGAATGGTTAATTACTCATTAAATTTAAATGTAAAACTAATCCATTATGTATATATATATATATTGTTATTAATATGCAAAATAATCAATCATATATTATATAATTTATTAATTAAATATAATTTAAATTTAAAAATTAATCAATCAATTATATGTATATGAGATTTTGTAATTCTGTAATATTCATATATTATTGAATGAATTAAAGTATTTATATATATAGAATTGCCTATTATAATATATTGATATTATGAGATAAATTATAAATGAAATAAATTACTCCAATTATATTTATATGATATAGTATTTATATATAATAAATTTGCCTGCCTACAATATATTGATATCATGAGATGAATATAAATGAGATAAATACTCAATTCTATTTATGATATGGTATTATATAATAATAGAATTGCAATATATTGATTTATTTAATATTATTTATGATAATAGTATTTATATATAATAAAATTGTTTATTATAATATATTGATATCATGAGATGAAAATGAATGAGATAAATATCTAATTCTATTTATGATATATAATACTATTTATGATATATAGATATTACAGAATGAATACAAGTATAAAGATATCTAATAGCTCATTTATAATATAGAGGGTTATTTAAATATAGAGGTATCATGAGATTAAGATATAAATACCGAAATTCTCTATTTAACATGTTTTAGTTTGGGTTTGATTATTTATTTTTATTTAATTCTAGTTAATAAGATATTATTTCAATATTCTTTTGTAGAGGTTTTGTCAGAATTGAAAATATTTATTGTTTAAAATTGATTTTTGATTTTATATATAGATTTATTTACTTGAAATTGAAAATATTTTTTGAAATTGAAAATATTTTTTGTCAAATTTTGATATTTGTTGTTGAAAATTGATTTTTGACTTTATATATGGATTCAGTTAAATTGTGGAGAGTTCACAACTCAGATTTGATTTATATTTTTTTAGAATTTTGGTCAGAAAATTGAAAACATTTGTCAAATTTTGATATTTGTGGTTTAAAATTGATTTTTGACTTATTTATGGATTGATTTTTTTAATAGAGAATTAGTAATTTAACATGTTCTAGTTTGGGTTTGATTATTCATTTTATTTAATTCTAGTTAATAAGATATTGTTTCAATATTATATTTTGTAGAGGTTTTGTCAGAATTGAAAATATTTGTCAAATTCTAATATTTATTGTTTAAAATTGATTTTTGATTTTATATATAGATTTATTTACTTGAAATTGAAAATATTTTTGTCAAATTTTGATATTTGTTGTCAAAAATTGATTTTTGACTCTTTAAATGGATTCAGTTAAATTGTGGAGGGTTCACAACTCAGATTTGATTTATATTTTTTTAGAATTTTGGTCAGAATTGAAAACATTTGTCAAATTTTGATATTTGTTGTTTAAAATTGATTTTTGACTTATTTATGGATTGATTTTTTTAATAGAAAATTAGTAATCTAGAACTCTATTGAGATCTTGAATTGTGGACAGTTCACCAGTTAACAACTCTGATTTATAATTTTAAACCAATCCCTTCCAAATTTCAAACAAATAACATCATAAATAATTTTGTACAAGAAAATATGAAAAAAACCTTCCAAAACCATAACGGAGAGAAGGCCCGTGCAGGATAGTTAGCCATGAGGTTCATTATCACGAGCAAAGTCTTCATCATTCTTGAGGGATTAGAACCAAAGATAGCGGGTATGCAATACTGGATATATTATTTTTTATGATTTGCATGCAATCTAATTCTACCTGCGCTTGTTAGTCTCGCCTCAAACCCCGTCGTCCACACCTTTCTGGGCCTCTTCTTTCCTACGAGAGAATTATAAAGGTCCAATCTTGACTGATCGAAGTGCAGAAACCCGTCAGCATTGAGAGTTGGAGCACATTGACACGCGGAGGGTTTCTTCTATCCTCTTTTATTCTCTCTTTATCATTGTGCTGCTGCACCTCCCTCTTCAAATCTGTTATCTCTCGGCCGTCGCGAACAGCTGAGGACAAGTTAGGTATAATTACGCGCAGAACGACAAAAGTAGGCATGTATCTCACGGCCGTCGTGAACAGCTGATGATAACTTAGGTATAATTATGCGCAGAACGACAAAAGTAGGCATGTATCTGCACGAATCTGAAGTGACCTGCCTGCACACAGCGATAAGCACATTCAATCTACCGACGAGCTTTCGGTAAAGCTGAAGAAAATGATCCCGTCAGAATAACTCATGCGGGCACTAGAAGACCAGTCACCAGATCATTTCCCAAACATAGTAGCACAGAAAAGTTGGGATAATTTTTCAATAAACCGGTACCCTCACAAACCGAACTCAGTTCAGATCATTGCTTTGCATTTCCGTTTGGGTTCTGATCTTCACGCGATCTCCGTCATCAGCGTGGTCTCATTCAAGAGACCTTAGGTGGCAGATTGCGCCTTATTTTTCACTTTGATCTGATCCATGCGTCTTTCATTAGAACTAGATCTAAAATAGCTTTTTTCTACAACCTTTTTAGGGCCTGGTATCCTTGCTTTTGTATCAATCAGAGTATCCAGGCTTTGATGGACAATTTTTTTCCATTGTTAGCGCTCTTCTTCTTCTATTTCCTGTGATGCAGAGACTTTACCACATGTCTACAGATGCAGAGACGCTGCGGGTCGGGAACAACATTACTTGTGTACTGGACCTGGTATCTACAAAACTCGCTGTCCTATTTTTTCAAGAAGCTTTCCAACTTTCTGATTTCCTAGAAGTGAGCCGGCAAGGGCTTCTGGGAGACAGGGCTGCTAAGTCCAGGGTAGTCGTAGGGGAACGGGTTGCTAGATCGAATCCGTTCATTTATTGCAGGAGTTTCCGATGGAAGGGAGGGGTTGCACGAGGTCGAGTTGGAAAGGCCAATACTCATATCCCACAGGAGCTGTTTCCCGGTAGATCTATGGTTTCAATTGGCGGTAAATGGTGCTCAGATCCAGTTCGTTGTGATTAATTAATTCGTTTCAGCCGGTGTTTCTTTTGCAGGTTTTAAAGTCAGGTTTTTATCGGATTTCCTTCTTTTCAGGCCGATTTCCTTCTTTTCATTTTCATTTGCCATGAAGACCACACACAACCAGTGATTGCCCAAGCAATTTCTTCCAGAGATGTGCAGAGAGCTATTCAAGTCAATTTTCTCCAGGGATCTAAATCAACAAAGAACCCGGGGAAAGAGCAAGCAAATCTGTGTCTATTTTTAATCGGAACAGGCTATTGTAGGGAAGGTGTCTATTTAATTGGAACAGGCTATTGTAGGGAAGGAATGGAGCTGACTTGACAGCTCCTCGGGCGCGGGCGATTGGGTCCGGTCACCCCGTCCTACCCTCCTGCCCCAGCCTCCTCCCGTCACCCGAGGGCCCCTCCTCCGCCACCGTCCTCCCCTGCTCACACCCTTCGCAACCCTCCCCTACCCACGAACCCGACGCCTTGGCTGCATTCAATTTCCGATTTTGAACATTACAAATGAAAATTGCGCGGGGAGGTCTTTCCCTAATCTATCTCCGGGGCGTCTAACCGTTCCATATTCATCTCAATAGGCTCTCGAACGGAAAGACCGGTCTCGACAGCTCCCTTGCGCTCGAAACGAGTATGCGTCCTGCTTCCCTGCGCTCCATTCTTTCACGGCATCCAGCAATGTGTATAAACAGACGGTACTGTGATATTACTTACAGAGGCAACGGCTGGCATCAAATATCTTGTAATGCTTCTTGGCTTCA
Organism: Pinus taeda; assembly: GCA_000404065.3. Taxonomy (NCBI): domain Eukaryota; kingdom Viridiplantae; phylum Streptophyta; class Pinopsida; order Pinales; family Pinaceae; genus Pinus; species Pinus taeda. The sequence goes on along the minus strand of APFE030451582.1, from coordinate 37,919 downwards.
TCCGTTGCCTTGAATGCAAGTTCATCACCCTGATCTTCATATTTTTCATAAAGCACGGGCACTGTATGCGCAAAAACAAATGGTGCACAAAACAAGAGCGCAACCAATCAAATTAATTCTGTGTTCATTCCAAAAGTAGATGGAAAACACTTCAAAAAAACACACCACCAAAGCTAATGGAGATCAAATTTTGATGGTTTTCTTGATCGATACATGATAATCGAAGCACATCCATAATTATGGAATGTCCTCATTCTTTTGGACGAGGGCTAGTGTGACATATGGGACTTACTAGGCTTGGTGAAGTCAACATGAATAAGCTTAATCAATTTCCACTTTAATTTCTTTAGATTGGATTGGTTCGTAATGTCAATAGGGATTTTTAGTTGTAGGTTATGATCGAATTTCAAGATCAATATTATGGTCAACTATGAGCCTAAGTGGGGACAATTTATGCAAAGAATTAGGCATCTAACTTGCACACTCGTTTAATACATGATTAGAAAGTGCTAGTAAAACATGCATCTCTACTCCATTTTCATACTCTAATTGTACATGAACTATGGATGTAACCATAGTTGTTTCCCTATCCTTAGTATTGATTACCTTAACTGAAACATTAATCCACAGTCATCAGATCACTTGACATGTCACTTATGTCATTTAGTGGCTTGCGGTGCTCACTACCCAACTTAAAGAAGACCAAGTCCCCAACTAAAACTCTATGTTACTAACTATGTTATTTAACTATTAGTATGATCATAACATAGTTGCCACCTTAGAATTGTGATTTCAGATCTTGAATTTATGTTAGTAATGTTAGATCAACTCTGTTATGTTACTAATGTTAGATCATACTAATGTTATTGCCATCTTAGAATTGTGATTTTAGATCTTGCATTTAGTTAGATCATACTTTATGCTATGTTTAGTTAGATGAATCCAATAACATCTGCTATTTATTGGAAAGTAACTTTTTTTTTTCCCCTGAAAGAAAATTCATAATTTCATTATAGGTGAAATTACATGCTGTAGATGCCCATGGGCATATGTTGTACTATGGCAAAAAATCCACGGTCATAAGATCAAAATAATTACAATAAGACCCTAAGGGGTGTACTATGCTGGTCCATGACCAAAATAGAGATAAAAAATGTTACCTCGGAAGGTGATGGCTGTGATATATATATTATTTACATTGGTTTTCAACAAAAAACTGCATATCAACAAAATTTATAAGCAAAATATTTTGAAAATTAGGGATTGTTCCCCCTCTGTAGATCCCTATCAATGTATGGCCTATGGAAGTACCGATATGTTCCTTCTGGTGTGTTCAATGATCATCCATTCTCGTAGAGGATGATTTGTCGCTTCTTTCGAAAGCTTGTCCACGCTTTCATTTCACTCCCTATAGATATGAGAGCAAGAAATCTGATCAAAATATGTCAAAAAAAACAATTTCGTCCATTATAGATCTTAGAGTGTATGCATTACAAGAAGCAGTGTTGTTAAACCAATCAATCACAATCTTTGAGTCCCCAAAAATTTGAATTTTCCTGCAATGTTGAAGGATGGCGAAGTAAATCAGGTGTCAGAGAGATATAAGTTCTGCATGATTATTTGTACCATGGCCTAATCCCATGCTAATCTGAAAAAGGTGTGATTCTGTAAGGTGAAAGATGATGCCACCCCCACAACCATGTGGCTGAGCAGCCCCATCAAAATAGGCCCAAGGGGTTGATTTGTCTATATGCTCTTGTCTAATAATCCCGGGTCTGTTGTTATTTTCCTCTATAGGTAGCTCTTCAAATGCTGAGCAGATTTTCGGAGGGATCAAATTCCAGATCACAGGCTTGTCTTGAAAGATTATGAGATTTCGCTTGAACCAGATATGCCATGAGACCAGCAGGGGCAAATTTCTTGTTTTTTCCGCTGCTACTCCCCACCAAGTGTCCCACGTAGATAGTATATCAGCTCCATGCTATCTCATGTTCATATTGAGAGTTGAGAAAACTTGTGTCCATATTGTAGTTGTAATGGGACAGCTGAGGAATAGATGCTGTGTCGATTCCTCATCCTGATGGCAGAGTACACACCATGTAGGACCTGTGAATACCCTTTTTTTAAGATAGGTTCCAGTGGGAATGTTATTTTCAAGTATACTCCACATCAGAAGTCTTGTGTGCATGGGGGCTTTCAGTTTCCAAAGTGACTTCCACCAGCTTCTTGTGCTTTCCCATTTAGACTCAGCGATAATGATGTCGTAGCCCTGTTTAGAGGAATATTGGCCCTTTTTAGAGTGACCCCAAATGAGTTCATCATCTTCATTTTTTAATCTGACTTGTGATTCTGTGAGTGCTTGGATAAAATTTTGCCATGTCCTGTCCCATTCAATGGGAATGTTCCAGTTTTGTCCAGAAAGCCAAGCTTGTGAAAGAAATGTGGAGTTTTGATGATCACTAAGCTGTTCTATATATTTTATGCCTCTGCTGTTTAATTAATTTATAAGCTTGGGTGGGAGTTGATAAGAGTTCCACTTCCGGTCCAGGGATCAATCCCAATACGAATTGAAGTGCCATTTCCAATTTTCCATAGGAGTCCTTCCTTTATAATGGGAAGCGTATTTAGGATGGCCCTCCAGATAACCGAGATGCCCTTTCTGTTCCAGGAGGGTCGCCTTATCCAGTCAATGATAGATAAAGGCCAAATGTATTTATGGGTGATTACCTATGACTAAAGGCTATTTTGCTTTAGTAATAGCCAACACTGTTTTGTAGCTAAGGCTTGTGCAAAAGCAGGAAGTTGCTTGAGTCCCCATCCTCTCCATTTTTTGGGAGTGGCTATTCTGACCCATTTCACCCAGGGAAAAGGTTTCCCTTCCTTTCTTCCTTTCCAAAGAAATTGACAACAAACTTGTTGTATTCTGTGAAGAATCCATCTTGGGATCTAAGCCAGAGACATCCAAAACACTAGAATGGCTTCCAAAATTGATTTGATAAGAATTGATCTTCCAGCTCTAGACAAGAATCTGTGACACCAACAATTTATTCTTTTCTCAACTTTGGTGATGAGCCAGGTCCAGTCAGCAATTTTGTATCCATCAGGCTTGAGCCTAAAGCTTAGATACTTCAGTCCATCCTTTAGTTCAGTGACTTGAAAAGGAAAATTTTGAAGTGAAAGTTGAATTTCTTGCTGTGTGCATTCCGAGAATGAGATGGTAGATTTTCCCCTATTGATTTCCATCCTCGTGGCTTTGCTGAAGAGATTTAGTACCTCATTCATGGATGTGGTGTCTAGAACACATCCAATCAGGAAAATTAGAATGTTGTCAAAGAGGAGATGAGTGAGATTGAAATGTTCAGTGATCTTTAGTCCCCTGAGTCTCCCCCTTCTTTTTTCAGTATCAATCAACCTACTCAGTCCTTCCATGACTAGGAGGAAGAGTAAAGGGGATAGAGGGCAACTTGATCGCTTGGATAGATTTGCAAAAGCAAAATCATTTCAAGAATTTGATAATCAGATTCCACATCTTGAAGGGGGGATTCCTATATTATATCAACATGTGGAATCTTCTTCTGAAGATCACTCTCCCCTGCATGAAACTCCAACAACGGATGATGCTTTAAGTGATGTGATTGATAGAATTGGTAGACTCAATCTTGATTCAGTCCCAACTCAATCAACGAAGCAGCCTGGACCATCTGAGAAAGGTCCCCCAAAGTGGCTGACAAAGACAATTGAAAGTGTTCATCCTGATGAAGTCGGAAAGACAGAAACCAGAAATTCAAACTGGAAAATTGGAGGTGATGTAGATGACTCCAATTCACCTGTTGATATGGATGTTTCTTATGATTGTGAATTGAACTTGTCTACAGATTTTGAACCAACTTCCTTTAAAGAAGCTGCTTCTCATGATGCATGGAAAGAAGCAATGCAAAAGGAGTATGATGCCCTCATTAAGAACGGCACTTGGAAGCTGGTTGATCCTCCATTTGGAACCAAACCAATTGGCTGCAAGTGGGTCTACAAGAACAAGTACAAAGCTGATGGCTCACTTGACAAGCACAAAGCTAGGCTTGTGGCAAAAGGTTTTGCACAAAAGGAAGGGGTCGATTATGAGGAGACTTTTTCCCCCACAACAAAATGCGCTACCATCCGGACACTCTTTGTACTAGCAGCTCAGAACGGTTGGAAAGTCCATCAAATGGATGTAAAAATTACTTTCTTGAATGGAGATCTAAAAGAGATGTTTTTATGTCCCAGCCTGAAGGATTTGCTATGAAAGGACATGAACATAAAGTATGCAAACTTGTGAAGTCCTTGTATGGCCAAAAACAAGCACTGCGAGCCTGGTATGAAAAACTAACTGAGCATCTTCTGAAACTTAATTTCAAACATTTTGATCTTGATGATGCAACTTTATTTGTCAAGAAAGTTGGCAAAACAGTTGTGTATCTTGTGGTATATGCAGATGATCTTTTGATGATAGGGAACAATGAAAGCTACATTGCATCCATAAAGAAGGAATTGGGGAAAAGTTTTGAAATGACTGATTTGGGCTATGTTCATTATTATCTTGGCATTGGAGTAACTCAACATCCAAAGTCCATATTTCTTTCTCAAAAGAAATACATTGGAGATCTCTTGAACAGGTTTGGCATGATAGAGTGCAATCCTCTTACTACTCCAATGGAACAAAACTTAAAGTTCACGTCTATTGAAGGAAAAGAATTTGAGGATGCAACAAAGTATAGACAGCTTGTAGGAAGTCTCAACTAACTAACTACTACCGGACCAGACATTTCGTTTGCTGTTGGAATCCTCTCTAGGTTTATGCAAAAGCCTTGTGAGGGACATTGGTCTGCTGCAAAAAGAGTTCTAAGGTACTTGAAGGGAACTCAAGACTTTGGAATCAAGTATACACAGGTGGAAGACTTCAGTTTGATTGGATACTCTGATTCAAAATTTGATGGAGACAAAGAAAATAGGGTATCAACTTTAGGATATGCTATGAGTCTTGGATCAGGAGCTATCTCCTGGAGATCACGCAAACAATCAGTTCCAACGGATTCCACAACAGAAGCAGAATACGTGGCAGCAGCTGAAGCAACAAAAGAAATTGTGTGGCTCAGGAAAATTCTTGAAGATTTGTAGATAAAACAAGTACAATAAACTCCACTCATGATTGACAATACCTCTGCAATAAAGTTGGCCAAGAACCCAAAGTTACATGATCGAACGAAGCACATCAATACTAAATATCATCTAATTCGACATCATGTTGAGGCCAAAACAATCCATCTCCGTCATTATCCCACAAATGATCAAATTGCAGAAATCTTCACCAAAGCGCTTGGAAGAGAAAATCTTGAACGATTCAGAATGATGCTTGGACTCACCAACATCCCTTCAGATTAAGGGGGGAATGTTGACACCTAATCCTTGTGATTGGGTGAATTTATGTAAATAGATAAATAGGAAATATGAACAGTCATCGGGAGACGAACTGAACAGTCTCTCCCTCATGTATATAATAAAGACCTACTTGATGGAATAAAATACACGAATTATTTTTGCCTTATGGAGTTACTGCCTGACCTGACAGGCAGCCTCATCGGTTCTTCTGTTATGTCAAGTGGGCATTTTCTTGTTCATGGGCACATCAATGAGTTTGTGGTTCTCCAGTAGAATGCCCATCTGGTTCGTAATAGGGTCAATCTGAGAGTGATGGCCCTAGGATTCCTCAATCCCCATTGAAAAATTTAAATCTCCTCCAATGATGGTGGATCCCATTACAAGAGGGTAGTTCAACAAGGAGTGCCAAAATTCAAGTCTGTTATGATTTGGAGCATATATGTTTATCACTTTTAATTGGATCCCATTTCACTCACAAAAACATCCATGCTAATGAACCCTTTCCCACCCCAGGATGAAATATGATTGACTGTTTTGGGGTTGATTCCCATGGAAAGTCCCCCTGATTTGCCTACTGCATCCAATCCTTGGATATACCAGCCCGGGAGGATGGAGTGAAGGGATTTGGATATGAATTCAGATGAACCAAGAGTTTCCTGGAGAAGGACGATGTCGTAGTTGGAGTTGTTCAAAAGACGTTTGAGAGCCAATCACTTATTGGGGTTGGCTATTCCCCTGCAGTTGAAGGATAGCCAGATCATGGGGGAACAGGTGTAGAGGGCTTAGATGCTCTAAGTGCCCTTTCAATAGTGGATTGATGACCCTATGCAACATCATCCACCGCTGATCTGATGGATTTTGAAATCTTAGTGGGCGCTCTCTGGTGGGTTTTGAGTCATTTGTGATGGAAGATGTACCCAATCCAAGGAGGGGAGTATTGTACAGAGATCTGGATCAAAGGTTGTAGGGATGTGACCCCATTGCAAAGGGTAAGGAGGTATGGGGGGAAGGGGGAGAGTTTCCCCGGAAAGATGGAGGAGTAGTGGAGAATGTTGGGGGGCAGAGGGGGGTTATGATGGTGCAAGTAATGGTGGGGAGTGGGCACAGGGAAATGGCAAGGGGGGGGGGGGTGCTGGAATATGCAAAGAAGAAGTCATAACATCTGAAGGAAAAATAGAGGTTATGGGAGCAGAGTCATTACCTGAAGGGGGAGTCGATCCCACAGCGTATTTGGAGCGCGTGTGAGGTGGTGGAGGGGTCTTCCGTGGATTTTTTGCCTTCTGTGTCACCTCATCAGCTGCCTTAGGAGGGACTTGACCTTGTAGCTGGTCGCTCATGTTCCGCTCTTCCGAGAGACGATGTTTGACCCCTCGAGAAGTCTCCGAAGCCGACGATGAGAGAAGCAGACAATCCTTGTACAGGTGTCCCACTTTGTGGCACCTTCTGTAGCAGAAGGGTACTCCTTCATAGTAGAGGAGTTGTCTGCGAGAGAAATTCCTCCTGTGGAGTGTGATTTTCTCCTCGAGTCCCTCCCTGGTATCAAGATGAACCAGAATCCTAGCCATGGTCATGATTCCCATTTTTTCATAAGACTGGTCGTGCTCAAGGTAAGTCCCCAGTGCATCGCCAATGCGCTTGAAAACTAGAGGGGTCCAGAATTGCATGGGTAACCCCGACAGTCTAACCCAAATTGGTCCCGCTCCCAACTGCTCTCGTTCCGGATCAAACAGAGGATCCCATCTCTTTAGTAGCATAGGTGCCAACTCAATATGCCAATAATGGGATAGAATCCAGTCCGTATACTCCTCTATGTGAAAATGGAGGGTAAACCAACCACGAGCCAAAACCCTGATGACTGGGAGTTCTTTTAACAGGGAGCCCCAAACTTCCATGGTCCATTGTCGGAGGCGCTCCACCGAATAGTTTCTGCCCCGCACATGCCCAACGAGAACCTTCCTTGCCATATCAACCGCATCTCCCATCAGAACGTCCTTGCCGAAGGTCAGGTTAATGTCTGAATACACTGCTTTGAGGCACCTTCCCTTTTTTGGCTTGTCCGTGCGTCGACCCGTGGGGTGCTCCCTCAGTAGACTTCTGCATGCCTCAGTGGAACCACAGGGAGTAGATAGAGTGGGTCTCGGGTTCGGGATGGGCGAGCGAAAGCATCCAGAGCGAATCAGAGAATTAGGGTTAACGCTGCTGGACCCAAGATGTGCAAAGGAATGTGCAGGGTGAGTAGGGTTTGATGGACTAGCCAGAGCAAAAGAGTATGAGGGAACGTTCAATGACATGGAAGGAGGTAGAGACGTAACCAGGGGTGAGTCAAAGGTGGGAGAGGCTTGAATGTTGGTGCCGAGTAGGTTTAGGGTAGTCGGAGAGAGTGGAGGGCATTCCAAACCGGGGAGCTCTTCAATGTGGACATTAGTGGGGAGCCGTTTTCCAGTGGAGAGCGGGTGGAGAGGTGTCAGTTGTGAATCTGTCACCTGATGTGCTTTTGCAGGCTTGGGACCAGTGTCGGGGCCAACTTAATATACCCATATCTCTTGTTCGGGCATCGGGTCCTCCTTGTAGTCCACGAGGTCCTCCTCAACCATCGAGAACCGACAGTTAACAAACGTCCGTAAAACCAGGGGAGGGTAAGACAAAATGGTGAAACGTGGTTCTCGCAAGCTTGGTCGGAAACCAAACCACAGTAAAAACAACCGAGTATGGGTCACGAGGTCAAAACGGTTGATAAATCAGGAGTATTCGCGGTCAGACCCGCAAGGTTAACCTCCAGAACTGCCATGATACCAGTCGCGAGTGTACAGAGCCAGGTCTTCCATTGAAACCTTAGGGTTTTTTCACCGCCATCACCTCCACTCCGTCGTCTTCCCTTTTCATTCTTGGAAAGCAACTAAATGCATATTGATAAGATAATATGTCATCTATGAGTAAGCCACTATGTAGTCATTGTTATGCCAATGTGGTGGCGTGTCAAGGAGAGGCACACCCTTAGAAATGGGATTCCTCCTCTCCTTTGGCTCCATACATGGGAGTTTTCAATGTTACTTAATTTCTAAAATTATAGATATAGGGGGTTATTGAATACATTATTCATTACAAAACCCATTGTCTTATATACATATGTAATCAGTTGCAGCCATTCATTGTAGTTCTTCATGATTGGCTTATGAAAATATGGTCCATAAATTTTAACCTTCTTCTAAGTTTTAAAGGTTTTTTTTTTTTCATTATGAATTTTTAGGGTTCCATGTCATATGTCCTTACAAGAGGGGCCATGGATTATGGGAAAAGTGGGTGTTTTCATCACACCTAGGTTCCCATAACCCAATCCAACAACCATGGCTATAACTATCGTTGTTGTGTGGGCACATTTAATTGATTTATCTCTTTATTTGAGGTGTCCACATGTGCTTGGGCATTGAGTTTTCAATGATGAGTTTTATAAGTTATTTAAAGGATGCATTTCCAAAGATTCCCATATTTTGAGAGAAAACAAGGAAATGTTGTAAATCCAAGGTTGGAATTTAAGACAATTAACCCAACTAGAACCATAAGACAACAGGAAGAGATTGGACTCTCCACCATGTTCTTCAATGAAACGACAAACCAATAGGGGGAATAATGAGGAAATAAGTACTCACTGATATTAGCCCATATCATAATGCTCATTTAATAGAGATTGAAGAAGATTTGAAGAGAAAAAGCATTGCAATGTGAGTTTTCGGCACTGCCGTATGTGTTGGTAAATTAGATGTTTGGTGAAGTACGCATACTACATAAAGTGGCAACCAAGTGCATGAAAAACAAGTGTTTATTAAATCCAAGTCGGTGGCAACCAAGTGCATGAAAAACAAGTGTTTATCAAATTTGAGTCGGTGGCTACGAAGTGCATGAAAAACAATGGTTTATCAAATTCGAGGTGGTGGCAACAATTTTTGAGGTGTTGGTAACCATTTCAAAGGTGGTGGAGCACACAAGGGGAAAACGTTCAATTGGTAAATTCTTTGAACTTGCTAGCTGCACAAATGGGTAAAAGTGGCCACCTCAAATGATATGAGCCAGATGGAGCAACACTATTATTGGTGTATGGGGTTGACACGTTTGCAATTTTTAGAGAAGCTGGCTGGGAGCCAATTTTTGAACTCTTCATTGGGTAAGATCTTAAGCTCACCAGTGATTTCATTGATTCGTTTGATAACAGTAACGCTAGGGTTCAGGGGCTGCTATTTCAAGTAACAAAAGAAAGCATCACCGAGACAATGAAAACACCAGCTAAGGGGCAAATATGGTTTAAGAGATAGATGATACATGGAGTAAATTTAAATTATTTCTTGAAGGACGAAAACCATGATCCTCGCTGGAGTGTTGGGGTGCAAATGAATATTTTAAAGCCATAATGGGTTGATCATGTGAGGAAGATTCAACTTTATCTGACATGTGATGGTTGTTTCTCCAAAATTTTCTTATACCATATGCAATTTCTTGTACATTTGATTGGTTTTAATAGGATGAACTTGCCTTTTTACCTTCATCAAAGCTTCGTTAACAATAGAAAAACCTAATAGGAGAAAAAACCTTAGGGTTTCTAGGGTTTATAGAAGAAGGACTAGAGGACACCTGTCACAAGTCTAGGAGATTAAGGAAGATGAGACCATGGAGGAAGGCCAAAAGAAGGGTGAAGATCCTATAGAACCTGATCCTAGAACAGATTATGCAAGGAGACCAAGAACTAGACCCACAAACAAACTAAGGCTAGGGTTTAAAGCTAAACTGAACCCCAAGCTTAAGAAGCCTATTGTCATTGAAGATGAAAAGGAAGACGACACTGCTAGAGATAAGGAGGGGATGCTAGTAGAATCTGTGCCACAAGCACTAGCAATTGAGAAGACCCCATGGAAGAAAATCAAAAGAGCTATGGCAACTAATAATACCCTACAAAAGAAAAGCAAAAGAGCAAGAGCCACGAGGGAAATTGCAAAACAAGATAAGCTAAGAATCCTTGTAGAGGCAACAAAGTCCATTGCAAGCTAGAGCTTTTTTCCAAGGGTTTTTTGTCAATAGGGATAAACTTTGTTTAATAAATTGTATCATGAAAAGATTGTAATATTATATGGTTTCTTTCTTAGATATTATGGATCAAGTTTTGTACATTTTGATATGTAATGTATGAAAAAAATAAGGACAAAGGCTTCAAAACTGTTTGGGAAGAAACTTTTGTGTATTGTGGAATTTTCAAGACCAATATAGATTCATCTCCGCTCTAATTGATTTTCCATCTAGAGGTTACAAAAATAACTGTGTGGTGCTCTGTTTTTTTTAGATCAATATGCTATTCTTCTATTACATCATAATTTTTACAATCTGAACAAAGAAGCAAATCCTTGTCTTGCCTCTGGCAAAGTTTTGAAGGATTTGCAACGCTTATTGGAATATACTTGTAATGAACTAGAATTCATGTTTGATTGTAATGAACTTGGGGAAGGATTTAGCAAGTGAATTTGAACTTAGATTTGGATAATGTAATGTTTCGGTTAAGGTGGTCAATACTAAGGATAAGAAAACAACTAGGGTTGCATCCATAGTTCATGTAAAATTAAACTAGTGGAAGGGCCTTGCAGACTTTAACATATTGTAGATGGATGACTTTAAAGTTATTCTTGTGTAGGTATTCCTAGGGAGAATGTAGTTAGTTATCATGTCATTTGCAAACAAGTTGGTGATATTTGCAAACAAGTTGGTGGACACTGTAGATATTGTGAATGATCACTCTTTATTAGCCCTCTACTCTATGTAAGTCCTTCATATATGTCATTTTTCTATAGTGTTGTTGAGGGGTGATGCAACTCACTTGAAGCATTAGAATCCAAAGGACATCAAGACATGGTTATCTAGAAGCACTTTATTGACCCCTTACTTTCAATAATAATTTTTTTCAAGGTAAGAAAACTATAACTTTTCACTTACACGTCAATATCACCATTTTCTTTCCAGTGCCTACAAGAGTGCTAGAAAATCATTTTCCAATGCCTACATAAATAATTTTCCAGAGTTTTTGGATGCAGTCTAGTTTAGCTATAACATGTTGAAGAGTTCTGCAATAGGTTATAGTTCACTTGTGTTGAAAAATGGATGGTAATTTTTGTAACCATTCATAGTTTTGCAACCAAACTATGACATCAAACCATCAACCTTAAGGTTCATGGAGGGATGGAAAGAAAAATTGGAGATTACTTACATTTAGTTGAAAAATGCTGTAGAAAGGATGAAATATTGGGTAGATCATGATAAAATGGAGGTAGAGTTTTTAGTTGGGGACTTGGTCTTATTTAAGTTGGGTAGTGAACACCTCAAGCTACTAAGTGACATGTCAAGTGACCTGATGACTGTGGATTAATGTTTAAGTTAAGGTAGTCAATACTAAGGATAGGGAAACAACTACGGTTGCATCCATAGTTCATGTACAATTAGACTAGTGGAAGGGCCTTGTAGAGTTTAACATATTGCAGATGGATGACTTGAAAGTTATTCTTGTGTAGGAATTCCTAGGGAAAATGTAGTTAGTTATCATGTCATTTGCAAACAAGTTGGTAATATTTGCAAGCAAGTTGGTGGATACTGTAGATACTATAAATGATCACTCTTTATTAGTCCTCTACTCTAATTTAATCAATGTATCTATATAAGTCCTTCATATATGTCATTTTTCTCTTAGTGTTGGTGAGGGGTGCTGCAACTCACTTGAAACATTAGACTCCAAAAGACATCAAGACATGGTTACCTAGAAGCACTTTATTGACCCCTTAAATTCAAAATAATTTTTTTTCAAGGCAAGAAAACTATAACTTTGCACTGACACTTCAATATCTCACCATTTTCTAGCATTGCTCTATGCGCTGGAAAATGATTTTCCAATGCTTACTAGAGCGCTGGAAAATCATTTTCCAACGCCTACACCTACATAAATCATTTTCCAGAGTTGTTGGAAGCAATCTAGTTTAGCTATAACATGTTGAAGAGTTCTGCAGTAGATTATAGTTCATTTGTGTTGCAAAATAGATAGTAACTGTTGTAACCCCTCATAGTTTTGCAACCATGCTAGATCATGATAAAATGGAGGTAGAGTTTTTAGTTGGGAACTTGGTTTCCTTTAAGTTGGGTAGTAGGCACCTCAAGCCACTAAGTGACATGTCAAGTGACCTGATGACTGTGGATTAATGTTTCAGTTAAGGTAGTCAATACTATGGATAGGGAAACAACTACAGTTGCATCCCTAGTTCATGTATAATTAGAGTATGAAGGTGGAGTGGAGATGCATGCTTTACTAGCACTTTCTAATCATGTATTAGATGAGTGTGTAGGTTAGATGCCTAATTCTTTACATAAATTGTCCCCACTTAGGCTTATAGTTGACCATGATATTGATCTTGAAATTCGATTGTAGCCTACAACTAGAGATCCCTATTGACATTTCAGATCCAATCTGGAAGAGTTGAGGTGGAAATTGATTGAGCTCATTCATGTTGAATTCACCAAGTCTACTAAGTCCCTATATGACACACTAGTCCTCTTCCAAAAGAATGAGGAGATTCCATAATTATGGATGTACTTGGATTATCATGTATTGATCAAGAAAACTATCAAAATTTGATATCCATTAGCTTTGGTGGTATGTTTTTTTGACAAGTTCATTGAGGAAAAGGTTCGTTGAAAGCTAGAACTGTGGTGGGAATACTACCAAGTAAGGATTGCAGAAAGAGAAGAGTCGAAGATAACTTGTGTGATAAGGTAGGGAAATTTTGAATTTCTTGTTATTCCTTTTAGGTTATGCAATGGTCCTTTCAGTTTTGCGTCGAAATTTGTCAAAACAAGAAATCCTTAGACTGAAATTTTCATGCTTCAAATTGCAATTTTAATATAGATTTAGACTCCTCATGAACTTCTGAAATCACAATTCTAAGGTGGCAAGATTGTAAACTAGAAGTGCTGACATTCAAACTATTGTATTTAAGCAAATACATGACGTCAAAATAACAATAAAATCTTTGCCAAAAAAGGGTCATAAATCTTAAAAAAAAGGGCAAAAATGGTAGTTTGAATCTACAGCTTGGTGGTAATGTTCAACGTTGTTTGATTTTTTTGAATAATCACATTCAATATATGCAGGAACCAAAAAAAAATTAAATTTAACTTAGGAAGATGAATTCAACAACTCAAAAACCCTAACAATGGTACCCAACAAGAAAGGTAGTGTAAACAATAAATAGTAATTTCATTTAAGTGGCCCATATTTACATATTATTGCTTAAAAGTATCGATAAGAAATATGATCAACCCAACTATATGTTCAATAAAAGGATCAAGACTAGTTCCATTTGCAAAAGCATGGCCCCGAGTGCCTACTAGTGGGTTATTTGTTCACAATACTCAAAAATCTGTGTTTATAGGGTAGATAGTTGAGATATTTTCCATCATTCAAGCACATTCTAGAGTTGTTCCAAGGCCCATCATTCAAATCTACATGAGATTTATTTATGAATACATTCCCAAACAAATTTAGAGCTTAGAGCAGTTTCTATGCCCATTATGCAGAGTTCTCTTATTCCATACATTCTAGAAAATATAGAAGAGTAAGCTTCCCTTTGTGCTATTTCTTTGCAAGCCAAAGTGTGATATTTTGAACATGATGTGAGGGAGTTTGGTTCATTGATTTTTTTACTTGTAAATTTGAAGTAGAACTATAGGTTTCCTTTCTTTTTTTTTGTAGATTGTGAGACAAAATGGAAAAGAAATGGAAGGCTATAATGGGCCCTGAGGTGAAAGACCCTAAAGAGAACATATTTTCTGGTAAAAATTTAGTTTGTTCTAAAATATCTAAGGCCAACATGAGTATTGATCGAATTGAAAAAATTCCTCTACATAGAGTCGATGACTTATATTGAGTCAAGGAAGATAACAATAAATTGAGCATATCTTCATTGGACCTATGAAGGCCCTTGATTGTATAGCACCAATGAAATGGGTTCAGGTTCCACTCTCAATTATGATACAAAATAATTTAATGTTGTTATAGTTCACATAGCAATATTTGTTTTCCTTCATTATTTATTCTATAATACACTTCTAAAAATGATTTTGTAGAGTTCACATTATAGGGTCTACCTATAGCCATTTCCTTAAGCTAAAATATTAGCTACCTTTTATGCAAAAAAATAGAATAAACCAAGGATGGCTCGTTGTAGCTAAAGGTAAGTCAGTAAGAGAGCTCATATACTATTTTGTATTCTTCTAGTTTTGTTTCTAGACATCCAATTTTGAAACCTTTTTTATATCCTCTTTCACTGATCCCACTTGGATTGATGTTCCTTTAGATTTTCAACCCAACATTGTAGGAGGCTATGAATAACTTTCCTATGTTCCTAAAAACAAATCCCTCTATGACCATAAGCCTTAGCTACACGCTTCCATTTAAAATAATTTTCTCTCAAACTAAGGTCATCGTCAAACTGTCCATAAATTGTTTGCACTAGAATTGTCCAAATAATGGATTTGGCACCTCTTTCTAAGTATGATTGTCTTAAGCAGAGGTTTTCTCTATCTTAATATTCTTATTTTGTACAAAAGTTTTTTATTGGACTAACCATCACACCTTTTGGAATCGATCACATGGACTAATCACCACCCTGGGAACGCGGGACTAATCACCCACTTAAGGTAATGTTATGAGTTTGGAAGTTTATTAATGCCCGCAGGGTGTAATGGAAAACCTCAACATGGTATAAGAACCTTGACCTAGGATTGATTTCTCCAAGTTGTGTTGAAGGGGGTGTTGGAATAACCACCACACTTTAGGAATTTATCACGTGGACTAACCACAACCTTGGGAACATATGACTAACCACCTACTCAAGGTAACATGGGTTTGGAAGTTTATTAATTCCTATGGGATTTGGTGTAATGGAAAACCTTAATAGTTTCTCTATGTGAATTTGCTAATCCTAAATAAGGGAATTCTCTATTTGAACTTTAACATCAATTTCCTTAATTTCTTGAGAAATTGTGGGTGTAATTGGCCCTTCCTCTGCTCGAGTACTAGCCATATCTTCTAGGTCAAGTCGATACCTAGGAAAGGAATTGACAAATTCAAGTGGTGATCCTAAAAATGTGTGAGGGGACTTAAGAAGAGTAGCATGATATTTTTCTCTTGATGGTTCATCTCTATGCTCAACAAAGTGAAACTAATTATAGTAGTTAATGGCTTAGGCAAGGGTATCTAGCTCTTCGTGTGATTGATAAAATTGTAGTCTTTCCTCATGATTCCTTAATTTCATCTTTAATTTTTGGTTCACCTTTATTAATTTATGAGTATATGTGACAAGCGTAGCATAAGAAGGTTTTGTATGTAGTTTACCTGGAATAATGTAGATAAATCTTTCCCTTTTATGTTTGATTGGTTCCCTTGAAATTGCCTCCTCAACAAGTTCTTATGGGGTAGAAAATTCGTCTTCCATGGCATCTAAACATTTTTTTGTTCTTATGGAGCAAAAGGTTCTACTTCCATGACATACAAATTCCTTATTGGTTCTTATGGAGTATCATATATATCTTTGTTCGATATTGTTGTGGGTTCTTATGTGACAATATTAGCACTAACCTGTAGAATGGTTTCATTTTCCTTAATAGAGGAATGTGTCCTTCTCTTCCTTAGTATTTTTACAACATGTATGTTTTTATCCATTCTATTATCACTTAGAAAAAATCCCGACTATAGAGGGAAAAAAATAAGGTAACCTCTAACTACTTTAGATTGAAAGTTGGCCCTTAAATATGGAGAGGGATCTCCCTTTAAATATCTACCACTCACTGTCACTTTAGCAAGCTCACTGACTAGATTTACTTGATGAGATGAGATTGGTTTGGAACAAAGAGAACAATTACCATTGGGCATGGAGTCTGGTGTAAACGATGCTAACCACATGATACATAAACAACCCTTAACGGAGGCAAGACATTATATAACTTTTTAGACAAGATACCATCAAGTTGTGGAGACAAAATACGTAAAATAAACCTCACAATTGAGCAATAAGAATTTTGTTATAAGTATTTAAGTAGAAAACATGGAAAATATTTGGATAACATAAATTAGAGAATCTATAAGGAATTCTAGTCCATAACACTTTATTCAAAGTACCGAAGACTTATTGATCAAGAGAAGTAACATAAAAATAAATTAATACAAGTAAACATAATCTGGAAGTCATACACACATGAATTTATACAAAACTGAATATATAACACTACATACAATAATATATTAATCAATACTAACACACACTCTTTCTTCTTCAAAAATTCCCAACCCTTCCTCCTTGCAAAATTATAGTCTTTAAAGAGTATTTACAAAACTATAACCAAGTTTTTAGCAAAAACTTAATTACAAAGTCTAAAAATAAATAAGCAAATATCTAATTAAAACCAAATACATTACATCGTTCCATCATAAAACAAAAGAAATAATATTCTGTATTTGAATATCATGTTGTTACCGGAGAAATGGCTGAAGCTAAGGATCCCCAAGTCGAATTTTATGAGGTGGCTCTCCAACTGAAATTAGATGTTTTTCTAAAAATAGAAAAAATTAATTCTGGTGAAATCCTGAAAAATAGGCTTCAAATATGTATTTGAATATCTCAAACCGTGACACCTATGTAAACACTGAGAAAGGTTTTTAATAATGGGTCCGTTCCTAACAAAACCTCTTTATTTTCAAAAATTTATTTCTAGATGTTTAGAAACCGCACTCTAAGTTACTTCTTTTTACAGGAAAAACCAAAGTAAAACAAAGATTTTTGTTGACATTTGATTTGTTAGCGTCACTGTTTCAAATTTTATGAACCTACGTGGACAAATTGATTGTAAGCACTCATTTTTCTTGAGACTCACGTGTGATATGTAAGCACTTTTATTTTGACATAAAAAATTTAAATTTTACAATTGTTGCTAATAATCCAACTGTCAAATCTTTTTTTCAACAAATTTAAAAATTGGCGCTGATAATCCATTTGTTAGCACCTTTATTCAACATTTCCAAAATGGCACTGACAATCCAACTGTTAGCGCCTTAAAACTTTTCGAATAATAAAAAAATACAATGTTTAACTTAAAACTATGAAGCAAAGTCGAGATAACACATTCTCTTCCCCATAACTCAAATTTTCTCCCTCAAAGGAGAATACTCAACATTCTCCACATTAATTTCATGTGGTGTTGGAAATTTAGAAAAAATTTCAAGAACAATATTGATAATATATTATTCTCAAGTTGTTCCAACCTATCGAATAAACAAGAATATGGTTTCAACTGTCTTCTCAAAGGTTTCTTTTAATTACAAAATGTCCACATATTTCTTTTTTAAACATAGTCGGATATTTGATTTTCATTCCAAAAGAAAAGGAGAAGAAACACTTCCCATTACAAAATTAATAGAGAGATCAAGGAAGGATAGGAGAACAAAGTCCTTGTATCTTCTTTTCTAGCTCCTAATATGACTTCGTAAATTCCTTATTTACCTACAACACATAGCTTGTAGATATTTACATATTTCTGAAGCAATATTTTACATTTACATTTCATGACTAGAGATAAAGATCAAAAAATATCTAGATCTAAAAATTCCTTCTGATTGATAGCAAAAATGGTTAAGATGCACCAAGTTTATGATTCATTTTACTCTTGATTGATTGTTTCCTCCTCTTTTTGCTGGTTTTTGTTGCTTCAATCTAGGGTGTTGGAGATTTCCCCGAGCTTCTTTGAAAAAACTTCTCTCATAAAAGTCACAATACTCTCCAAATGAGCACATCTATTGTTGATTTTTTCAAACTCTTCACGGTGTTTACTGAGCTGCTAAAATATGAAAGCATTCTTCGATCTTGTCTGACTTCGCAACTGCTCATGTATTGATTTGATATGCTCCAACATAACTTTGTGTGCTTTACAATGGTTGCATGGCTGAATCTTTGGAAGGATATCCATCAGATCCATTTGTGAAGATAATGGAAGGTTGTTGAAGGAGATGGACGCTACATAATGAGAGGAACACACTGCTAGTGTTTAGGAGAGCACAGAGTAGGGGAAAGTGTAGAAATGAAGGAGAAGGAGAGGGCACAGGAGGATAGGTCAACAAAAAAGGAGGGATTGCGGTGCAGGGGAGAAGAGGGGAAGCAGGGAAATATAGAGAGAAAGGTCAAACCAGGGACCCGAGAGTTACAGAAGGGAGGATCACGAGGAGAAAGGGAGTTTGAGGGGATATATAAAATGGTACAAGGACAGAAGCAACTCGTAGAGGACGAAGGGGCAGTGAAAAAAAATGATAACATTGGGATTATGGAGTTCAAGTGGTAGGATAGTGTAAGATTTTGAGGTAGATTTTCCAGAGCACGAGGAGGATATTCAGAAGAGGACAGGGACAAAAGGATTTAGGGGATGATTTGAATGGTGACTTCATTATCAATTTTTAAAACTCCCCGGGGAAGAGAAACCACAATATTGGCATGTCTTTTAGCATCCTTATTGTTTTCTCTCAGGATGTGGTAGTAAGTGACATTGCCCAGATTTTTCAATTGATGGTGAATTCTGAAACGACCCAACTAAAACAGTGAAATGTCCAGCAATTTTTTTTTTTTTTTTTTTTTTTTTACACAAAAATTACAACCGGAAAGAAAACACAATAAGAATTCAATTTAATCAACACATACATCACTGATGTTCATTCAGGAAATAACACCACATTATATGCTTTAAATCTAAGATCAAGTAATAATGAAATACACATGTACTGTACACCGGAGAGGTGCGATTTCGCTTGATCGGTTGTCACGGGTAATTCCTTGTCGCTGGTCCGTCTGCGAGTATATGATGCCGCACTTGATCCGAACGAGACCCACCGGTTAACCTCCCAACCTACTCCTTGGGTACTCTTCTTCCCCGCGGACCCCTGAGCTGCAATGGGGTTGTACAGTGGAGGAAGAGTCTAGCTGGTAGAGGAGAGCAACCGTAGCTCAAGAGTCCCCTCTCTAAAACCCTCTACCTCACCAAACTCACTATAGCTTCGTAGTCACTGCCTTCACAAAATATCATCCATCCAACAATAGGGTTCCCAAAAGTCCTTTCTCTCATGGCTTGCCCCTTCTTTTATAGGAGTCCTCATAGGTGACACTTGGCATGTCATGCAGAATTATAATAATTTTCTTTTAATTTAATACTTGATTATTCATCTACCCATGTGTCATTCTCTCAGCAAGGGTCACCCATAATTATTTACTTACTTTTTTTATTTAAAATTAATATTTTCCTCACCTCACAAGGTTCCTATTTATTCTCCTAGTTGTCTCTTTATTCCCCTCTTTTGTTCCTTAAATTGTGTTTATTACTATGAGTCAATTAATGAGTTAAGATTTTATCCCCAATCTACTTCCTACATTAACTCAGGTTATCTCTTAGAGGGATATTCTTATGCTGGTTGATGCCACATGGAGCTTCTCTACAATTCTCTAAATTTAAATTTATTTTCTTATTTTAATTCACCTTCCTCTTTTCTTAATTCAGTTTAATTGGTTTAGGATTAAACATTATCTTTACAATATGTTTGCCTTCCCCTTTTTTTTTCTAATTAAACCACCTAATCTACCTAGCATTTTCCAACATGGGGAGGGTAGAATTTTTAAGGTACTCTATTTATTTCTTCCTATGATCCTCCTTATTCCAAGTTTTATTTTTGATTTAATTTCCTTGGTTTCCAATCATCATTTTTCCTTGATGTAACTTTACCTAGTTTTCATTCCTTACTTATATTTATTTATTATTATTTATTTTTAATGATTCCAAGGGTGCCAAGTTTAGTTGTTCCCTTCAAGAACTTCCCTAGAAGTTCCAAGGGTGCCACCTTTGGTTGTGCCCTTCAAGAACTTCCCTAGAAGTGCCAAGGGTGCCAAGTTGGTCGTGCCCTTCAAGAACTTCCCTAGAAGTTCCAAGGGTGCCACACCTTAACAGTTTAATTTGTGATGCCAAGGGTGCCAAGTTGGTCGTGCCCTTCAAGAATTTCCCTGAAATTCCAAGGGTGCCACACCACTTGCCCTTCAAGCATCCAGTGACTACGAGGGGAAAATATCGTGCAACGGCATAGACCGCTATCGTCTCTCATGTTGCCTGCTATAGTGAGACTAATGGTGCCGGGGATCAAGGAATCCGCCTTGATGCGCGCCCCCAGTAGGTTCCTCATGAGCGACCCAACTTTGGGACCTGCCCTCATGGCATCGTG
>APFE030451582.1:0-17162 GCA_000404065.3 Pinus taeda | reverse complement strand
ATATGTGAGTCATTCGGCCAAGCAACTCATCTGTGTCTACAACCATTAACCTATCATCAGAATATAGATAACCATATATAGCAGGTTTCAAAATCGATTAGAATTTCAAAGATAAAATAATATAAATTTTCATCAAACCAGGTGTCGTCAACTCGTCATGTGCGAGTGCCTCTGGTGGTTTTCCTGCCATACTCCATAATAATTAGTAACCAGGTTTTTCAGCATTAGTCATTGTCATAATATCATTATTACCATCACCTGGTCATTCATATCATTGTTCATTGTGAACCAGAACTAATGTAAGTAGCTAACATAGGGGATACCTCCATCATGACTAGCATCATCATAACCTTAATGGAACCATACATATAGATCAAATCTATCATCATTATAACATTAATATAAACATGTCCATCCTTTACTACTATCACCATCATGATATCAATAGAGAGTACCCATAACCATTAATTATATCGTAATCATAATATTAATAGAGAACATACATAACCATCACATTCACTTATAATAGAGTCACGCTTCTGGATCCTCAGCCTGAGTTACTCATAGACTAAAGTATGTAAGATAATGTCATATTAGAGTCAGGAAACTAGAGTGGGCACTACAAATTCTGGTTGTTATTTTCTCGAGGCCAACATTTTTCGGCCTTACTTTCTTTACCATTTGTTGGATTAGTATTGAAGAATATCCAAAAATGATAGAGTTCAGTTATTTTTTCCTATTCAGGGTTTGAGATCCCATAAGAAAGGCATATGCTTCAACTTTGTTGTTGGACTATGAATCGAGACTCCATTCAGAAATTGTCACATTTTTCTTTTCTTGATCAATTACATAGCCACCAATGTCTGCTCTTCCAAGATTTGATTTTGAAGCCCCATCAAAGAATAAACATGACCTCTTTAGAGTGCTTAGCCACATAATGAACTCCTTTTCTTTAAGGCGATTTTTCCAATTTTTCAATTTACTTGGTGCTATTCTTCGAGCTCTTCTAATGTTCCGAGACTTGTCTAAAACTAAAATCATCCATATTTTTTCTTCGTGTTGGAGGATACTGAAGTCTATATTTTTCACTCCTTTTGCAGAAAGGAATTCTGCTGCTAACCCCAAGTTTTAGCAAGAAATTTCCTGGCTTCTGGCTTGATATTTTAAATGATTTGGTTGTTCTTGGCAAGCCAAATTTGCCAACATAAAAAAGAGGGAAGACTATTTCAAAACATTTTTATCAAGTTCTTGTTGTTTAAGGAGTATGAATACTTGTCTTTCCAATTTGAGTAGAATTCAGTGATGGTGAGATTGTTATTAATAGTTTCTTCAATCAAACCAACCAACAAGGTCCAATATTCTTTAGCAAATATGCACCCTAAAAATATATGTTGAATTGTTTCTTCTTCTTCTTTGCATAGGGGACAACGAGAGCGACCAAGAATGCCTTTTTCCTCAAGGTTTTCTGCTGTAAGAATTTTCCATTTTAACATGGTCTATATGACAATTCTAATTTTTTGGAAGACTTTCAATCTTCCAAACTACTTTCCAAAGGGACCAATCATGATTATCTTGTTTCTGTTGAAGCTTTGAATACCTTGATTTTACAGTGAACTCTCCTCTTGTTGGATTCCATTTGAAGGAGTGTTCCTGACCATAACTGATTGGTGTTGCACCTTTGGGATGAGACAAAAAGATATCCCATTGGGGTTTGAGGTCCGGGGAGAAAGGAGGAGGAAGCCAACAGTCCCAAGAACTATGATTTTGATTGCAAAATTATATTTGTTCTAGAGAGAATATGTCCTTGTTAATCATCCCGTTTTTGAGGTTCTGAATCCCATGTAGGTTTAAGAGAGGAGGATTTCCCATTATAATATCACTCCAAAGATTTATTTAATGTCCTCCCCCAAGGATTATTTCTGTATTTTATTTGATAAGAGGGAGGGGTATTTTGATTAATTTCCAAATTTGAGAGCAAGGTATGATAGGCATTTTCCTAGTGAGAAAGGATTGTCGTGGAAATTTAAGATATTTTGCTTTTAAAAATTTCTTCCACCAAGTGGATTCTCCATTTATAAATATCCAAATGACCCTATCTCCTAAGGCTATATTCATTAACCCAAGAAGATAGATGGAGATACCTCCTTTTTTAAATGGTGCAATTACTTGGCTCCATTTTACCAAGCTGAGTTTTTTTGTATCATTTTTACCTCCCTGCCATGAAAAAATCATGATTATTAGTTCTATTTGCTTGTGGACTCTAGTAGGGGCATGAACAATAGAAATTGATGGAGAGGTGGAGCACCTAAAACTGATTTAATCAACGTTATCCTCCCCACAAGGTTAAGCCAAAGGATTCCCCATTGTTGAACTTTTTTCTTCATTTTTTCTATATAATTATTCCATATTTCTGACTTCATAATTTATTTTGTAATGGGTAATCCCAAGCACTTAAAATGATCCCAATTTGCTTGGAAGGGAACTCCTAAAATTTGGGATATTCTCTGAAGAGTTCTTGCTGGAAAATTCCAGCCATATATATTAGTTTTCAAGTTGATTAGGAGGCAGCCAGAGACCTCCAAAAATTTGTCCAAGATTCTTTTGAACCTTCTGGCCACAATGAAAATAGCACCTCCTAGGAATAAGGTGTCATCAACAAATAAAGATCGATTAATACTATTAACACCTTTGTTGAAGAATAATCTAGTGATAGAGCCATTCCTCTTTCATTGTTCCAAGTTCATGCTAAGATATTCAACCATTATTATGTTACAAAGGAAAGGTGAGAGAGGGCAGCCCTGTCTCAAGCCTTTTGAGCTTTGAAAAAAACAACTAGGCTTTCCATTTATAAGGGGGGAAATCCAAGGACCTATTATGCAAGATTTTATGAGATCTATGAATTCAGCAGCAAAGCCAAAATTTTGAAGGACAACTGAGAGAAAGAAAAGATTGACTCTATAAAAGGTGTTGGCCATGTCAAGTTTCATTATGAAGCCTTGTTCTTTTCTTGATAAGCTTGAATGGATGGCTTCTTGAACAACCATTATATTGTCGAAAATTTTCCTATTGGGAACAAAGCCTCGATTTTTTGAGATCAAAATAGGCAGAAGAGTTTTAATTTGATTAGACAATATCTTGGATATTATTTTGTATGAGGAGTTGCAAAGAGATATGGGTTGAAATCGAAGAAAGTAGGAGGGCTTCAATTCTTTAGGGATGAGGGCCAGGTAGGTGGAGTTAGCAAAGCCACCTAATTTTTTTTTTTTCTAAATACCCACCTGATCATCTTAAGAAGATATTTTATAATCAACTAGAAGGACTGATAGAAAGCTATGGAAAATCCATCAGGTCCTGAAGCTTTGTCTAGTTGGATATTCCATATGGCTGATCGCAATTCTTCTTCATCCACTTCTTTTAAGATTTCTGAATTTTCCTCTTCAAAGACTTTGTAGGGAATATAACTTGTAAATTCTTCATGTCAACTTGGATTAACCGGATCAATGGTTAACAAAATTTTGTAATACTAATGATCTTCTTTTTTGGGTCTTCTTGTCCCTTGATTTCTATCTCTCATTCTCCTTTTATTTATTCTATATGATTTTTTTTTTTTTCATTTTTGTGGTATTGTGAAAAAAGGCAGTGTTTTGATCATTAGCTTGGATCCATAGATTTCTTGATTTTAGCCTCCATGGTTCTTCTTCTTTCCTGTTGTTTTATATTTCCCAATGTAGTTCTTTCTCTTTCAACTACTTTTCTTTTGTTACCTATCCTTCCTCTATTATTTTTTGCACTTGTTCCAACTCTCTTTGCAACTCGATTTTCTTTTGTTGAGGTTCTTTGTAGTTTGCTCTGGCCCAGATTTTTAAGCCATTTTTGACATTTTTTTAGCTTTGTCTCCCATACAAAACATGGCAAACCATTTATGATTTGTTTCCAAACTCCAATTATCATCAATCTTACAGATTCTTTGTTGGTGTTCCATAGAGGATTATATTAGAATGGAAGGGGGCACAAATTTTCCCTTTCCCCTAATTTGATAACTATTGGCTTGTGATATGAAGTTGCTGAAGAGATAACCTTTGAAGTTGTTACGCTATATTCTGATATGACACTGTCTTGAATAAGAAATCTGTTTAGTCGCTCTTTAATGTTGCCCAATCCTAAACTTGTGTTACTCCATGTGAATTTCTCGTTCTTTGGTACTATATCCATTAGATTGTGCTTATTTATGATTTTTCCAAGGATATCCTTGAAGGGATTAGCCTAGAAGCACCCACCTTTCTTTTCCTCTGCATTTAGGATCAGATTTAGATCACCTTATGATATTGTTATTTGGTTCCAGATTTAGACCATCAGTGATGGAGCACCAACAATTCTCCTTATCTCAGTAGTGAGAGGGAACATATTATTGAAAATAGCAACAAGAAATGCTAAAAATAGAATTGCTAAAAATAGCATTGCTATAAATAATAATTCTGACAGTGTTGATTTTAGCAACAATGGATGGAAAAATGGAAGTGATAAAAATAGAATTCTATAAATAGCATTTTGGGATACCTTCCTATTTTAGTCAGTCCCTAAACTAAAATAGTGAAGTAAAATTCGAATTTGATCTTAGCAGTAGTTTGTAAAATAATTAATTAATTCATCTTGAGTTAATTAGTTAAGGAAAATCAAACTTGAAGTCCATGTGGGGACATGCAACAGTTTCTCCATTAATTGAGGAATTTATTCATCAGTTAAAGAGATAAAGATGAGTTGAAATTAGTTGACTTAGTTAACCGAGTCAAGTCCAGTTAGATTAATTCAAACAATTTGTTGAATTATCTAAGTTCAGTTAGTTAATGCTTGCATGCATGTAACTACTGCACTTTATATAACTGAGTATTCTCTCATAATTAACTCATGCATGTCGGTTCAAACAGAGACCCAATTGAGATCAGATGGAGGGGGAGTGTACTATCAGTTGCTAGAATATTCCATTGTGAATGTTTCTTGCATGCAGAAGGAATTATTTCCTTGAGGATTCTGCAGTTACTTCTTCAGGTTTAGCGAGTGTGATGAGGCCAATTCACACATGTGGCTTCACTAGACCCCAAGAAAAACTACGCAAGGAAATGGGAGGATTGGAGGGCTTGAGAAGGACATATACTATGTCTATTCACTCTGTGATTTGTATTGTTTGATTGTAGAGAGAGCAGGATAGCTTGAGAGCTGATTCATTTTGTAACTTGAACAAGATTTCCACTTGTATGATAATACAAAGATTGGAGTTTTAGGCTGAGGCTTTCCCTAGGTTATTATTTCTGTGTTATGTGTGATTGCTTTCTCATTCTCAGTTATATGTGTTCTCTTGATCTTGCTCAATTCGATTAAGCTTCCACAAAGTGTTGTAGAAGTAGATCTTGTATTGTGTTTTAGTATATTGCATAATATGTTGATCTACAGTGGGAATCTCTACACATATATAGACTGTTCCAAAACGTTTTTATCAACTTCTTGTTTTTTAAGGAGTATGAATACTTGTCTTTCCAATTTGAGTAGAATTCAGTGATGGTGAGATTGCTATTAATAGTTTCTTCAATCAAACCAACCAAAAAGGTCCGACATTCTTTAGCAAATATGCACCCTAAAAATATATGTTGAATTGTTTCTTCTTCTTCTTTGCATAGGGGACAACGAGAGGGACCAAGAATGCCTTTTTCCTTAAGGTTTTATGCTGTGAGAATTTTCCCTTTTGACATGGTCTAGATGACAATTTTAATTTTTGGAAGACTTTCAATCTTCCAAATTGCTTTCCAAAGGGACCAATCACGATTATCTTGTTTCTCTTGAAGCTTCGAATACCTTGATTTTTCAGTGAACTCTCATCTTGTTGGATTCCATTTGAAGGAGTCTTCCTGACCATAAGTGATTGGTGTTGCACCTTTCATATGAGACAAAAGGATATACCATTGGGGTTTGAGGTCTGGGGAGAAAGGTGGAGGAAGCCAACTGAATCTCCTATAGCTTTTATAGAAATTCCTTCATAATATTTTGTTTTTTGAATTATTTGAGTTATTTCTTGCTCCGAGGATTTGGTCTCCTGGATTGAAAAGAAGTCTCGACATTCTGATTTTAATAAACCTTTTTCTGCATTGGTTTTCGAGGAGTGCCTGAGGCTCCTACAATTCCAGGAGACCATATTCATTATTTACTTTGATTTGGGGCATAGGGACCCTTCCCTCGAACTGTTTGTTGAGTTTTTTTTTTTCCTTATTTCCATATATATAAATATATATATATTTTAATCCTGATATATGTCTCCATTAGTTGTTGGGTTCCCATTTCCATTTCTTTTGTTGCTGCTTCATCTCTTAATTCTTTGTTGGTCTTCCGTCCGAATCTCTTGTGGCTATAAGAGAGAATAAGAGAGTCCTTATATTGATTTCTGGTAAGGATCCTATCGACTGAAGGAGAAAGAGGAGACAAGGGGGGGCTATAGGGGTCAGGTTGAGGGTGAAGGGGGGAAAGAGAAGAGGGAGCTAGAGGGGAGGGGGTGGAGAAGGATCAATTGGTTGAGAGGGAATATCCGATCTAGCTAGGGAAGGATCAGGAAGGGAAGTTAGAGAGGAAAAATGATTGGAATAAAAAATGGGAGGGGAGGAGGAAGGAGGGGAACCTTTAGGGGCAGAGGAGGAGGGGGCAGAAGTCTTGGAATTGGAACCAAACTTATTCTTTTTTACTGATACCCATTGAGAGTCTTGAGATTCTACTGTTTCTTCTACTTGTTTCTTTGGAGATCTATTTGCAAAATGACCATATTCACGAAATACCTTGCATTTGAATGGAATCTGCTCATAGTCCACTTACTGTATGTGATTCCATTGATCAACCGTTGTTTTCATTGCATCTGGAAGCCTTTTTCCCAAATTGACTTCCACATAGATTCTAGCACAGGCATGCATATTTTCTTTTGGTTCACTTCTGTTAATATATTTTCCAACGACATTTCCTATTGCTTTCACTGATTCATCTCCCCAACAATGAATAGGAAGGTTGGGAAGATGGACCCAAACTAGGACTGCATTTGGAACATCAAACTTTGGATGAAAATCCGGTGTCCATTTGTTTAAATAAATACCTCTGGTGTCCATGAAGTAGGGACCAATTCTGAATATTAAATATCTGTCTTCTTTAGATTCAAAGTAGAATGTGAAGAAGCCTCTTCCACAAAATTGAATAGATATTTTCCCTTGAGTTCAGTGAGACCAGTTTGGATCAACCCATTTTTGCACAATTTCTGGAGAAGGCCAGAGGCCAGTAAACTGCCCAACCAGACCCTTCTTTGTAAGAGAGAGTACAACTATATGAGGTAGAGAGGGGGGAAGATTGATTTCATGGATATCCACAAGTTTTTTAACAAGTTTTGACACAACAAGATGGTCTCGAGGGGGGCCAAGGGAGGAGAAGAGGTTAGAAAATACAGAGGCAGACTCATTGGGGGGTGCAGAAGAAGAGCATACCCCCTCCGGGTCAGACTCTGGAGGGGCCATGAGGGAAACCTGCAAGGGAGAGAGAGACCTCTGAACCAGAAGAGCAACATGAAACTCAGGCAACGCGGGAGTTTTTTTGGAGTGAATCTTAATAACTAAGCCTTGAGTTCCACATAAACTATTACAAATGAATAAGAAATAAAAATCCTATCTATATCATCCGTAGAATGGGCAGGTTTCACTTCCTAGGATTTCAATGTGATCTGAAGGAACCTTGAAAATAGAAAGATATACCTTCTTGCAGCTAGGGAGGAGGAGTGGCACTTTAAAATAAAAGTCATTTGATTAAAAAGTGGTGATGAAAACACAAAATATATCTAGGCTTTTATAAAGTTTGGAAAATGGTGAAACCATATGGAGTTTGTAGGATGAAAATTATTCTGATGTTTCATATTTTGTTGGGATGAAAAACCTGGGTAAATGACACTTTGATATTTTCAAAGCTCCTTTGAAACATCAATCACTAAAAATACAAATTTCACAATATTTTCCTAGAATGGTGGATGAAGAAGAGAGCAGGAAAATAACAAAGGAGGTTTCTGTAGAGGAGATCCAAGCAATGCTGTATAATTTCCAAAGAGTAAAAGCCCTGACCTTGATAGTTGGGGTGTTGAATTTTTTTTGGAGCTCTTTGAAACTCTAAGCCTCGATCTCCTAGGGATAATTGAAGAATCCAGGAAGGAGGGTAGAATCTATCTGGATTTTACTCAAGTTTCATTGCTTTAGTTCCAAAAGTAATCCATCCTCTCTCCTGCTTGAATTTTAGGCCTATATCCCTACATAATTCCATTTATATATTATTTCTAAGATTATTGCGTCTAGGCTCAAGCCCAATTTTTCTAAATTCATCTCCCTCGAGTAGTCTGCTTTCTTGGAGGGGAGGCACATTCATGAAGCTATTGGGGTGGATTAAAAAGGTATAAACAACATCAAAACTCAAAATATGAAAGGGAAAATTTTCAAAATATGTTTATCCAAGGCCTATGATAGAATAAATTGGATATTTATTAGGCTCCCTTTTACCCATCTAGGTTTTAGTCTTGATTTAATAAACCGGGTCAGGAGTTGTATTCAATTGGTCTCTTTCACGATCCTCATAAATGGATAATCTTATCCCTTGTAGTATGTTTAAAGAGGCTTGCACCAAGGTTTCCCTCTTTCTCCTCTTCTCTTTTTGCTAGTGGATGAGGGCTTAAGTCATATTTTATCTAATGCTAAGAGGCGCGGGGTCTTTCATGGTTCTATTATTGCTAGGAATATGAAAATAACCCATATCCTATTTGTTGTTGATATTCTTAAATTTTACAATGATGAATTTAGGGAGATATCGATGCTTGTGGAGATTCTAACTGTTTTTGGACATGCCACTGGGATGTTTATCAATTTTAAAAAATATACCATATCACACCATAACTTATTTGATGCAGAGATCTGTCATATATCCTAGGTTCTCCCTTATGATACAAATTCGTTGGAGGAGGGTTTGAAATATTTGGGTTTTTAGATGAAACCAAATTGTTACAACAATGCGTACTGGTCTTGGCTCATTGCAAAGGTTGAAAAAAATTTGAATTTTTGGTTCCATAGATGGATTTATATAGAAGGCCACTTGATTCTCATAAAATAAGTGTTTGAAGCCATTCCAGTATATTGGGATTCTTTAGCTTGGATCCCAAAGTGTGTATTGGAAAAACTTAGGATATTATGATCTTCTTTCCTTTGGGATAAGAAAAAAGAGTCGAGCATGCTTCCATCGGTTAAATGGGACTACATCACTAAACCAAAGGGTTTGGGAGGCTAAGGCTTAAATTTTTTTATCCATTTTTTTAAAGCTTTGGCAACAAAATTTGGTTGGTGCCCGATCTCAATGCAAAGCCTATGGATGTTGGAGGTCATCCACAATTACGTTGCTTCCGGTTCTTTAGAATATTGGTTAAAAAGGCTAGACAAACCAAGATCAAATATATCAACCATATGGAGGGAAATTCTCAATTCTTTTGGTATCATTGAAGTGGTCTCACCTAAGGTGTTTGTAGGGGTGACAAGGTTAGACTAGCCTTAAGCCATGGCTCGGTAGTGGCATGAGCTATTCCCCCCCCCCACCTCTTTAAATAAATTATATTCTCATATATAGAGGTTACACAAAACTTTCTCATATTAATAATCTTGATCTTAAATGTATTTGGCGGTATGGATGGCTATCAACTAAGGAAATTGGCTTAGAGGGGGAGTATCGAGTTTCATGGCAAGAGTACTTACAATATTTATCTCATGGTCACATTATGATTGATAAACTTGATGAACTTATTCAATGTACTTCCCCAATTGGAACCTACACTCCAAAGTTGGGATTCATTTTCCTTATGGAAGATAGAGTGGAAGAGGAGGAAAAATGGTGATGCAAGGCACTGTGGAAAGTAAAGTGTCCCAAAAAATCAAAATTATCCATGTGATGTCTTATGATGAAGAAGGTTCCCACCTGGGACGTCCTCTAGAGAAGGTTCATGTGTGCACTTGGTTGGTGTTTGTTATGTCAAATAAATGGGGAAAGTGTTGTTCATCTATTTATGCCTAGCCATTTCTTTTAATGGGTTTGGAAGGTCTGTAACACTTCTTTGAGTCACTCTATTCCTTGGGAAGGGGTGGATCTAAAGGATTCTTGGCCTTCTTGATGTGCAAACCTGATTTGTCATTTTTCAAAGCTCTACCCCTCATTATTTGTTGGGGGGTGTGGTTGGCTAAGAATAAAGTGGTATTTTAGGATAATAATTTGATTCCTGTGCACAATGTAGATGAGTTTTTGACAATTTTAAGTCATTTCCCACAAGGAAAAGGTATTATAGCCCCTAGAGTGATTATTCCTGAAAGCATGGTTTCTTACTTCTTAGCCAGGGGAATTTTGTGATGGTGCATCTACTAACAATAGTTAGAACCATGGAGGAGTATTTATATTATTTCTTTCTCTAGATCATAGTTTCAAAGTCAAACGATTATCCATCCGTCCACTCTCGACCAACCAGGATTCTTCGCTCCAATGCGTTGGAAGCGCACGCCTTACATGGAACACCACCTGCCTTGAGAGCTTGCTCTATCCCAGGTCAACTCCTCTTCACCGTGTTGGGACCAGGACACGTCCATTGAAGAATCCGGAGCACACCGCCTGCCGAGCTCATTCTACGGATCCCATCGTGATATTACCGGGGCCCACCACCTTCATTTTGGGCATTCCGAGGATTCATCCACTTGGCTAACTTCGGGGCATGGCTCTGATACCACTTGTAAGGACTCTGGACACCACATATCTCCACAATGGTATGATATTGTCCACTTTGGGCCTAAGCCCTCATGGATTTGCTTTTGGACTTACCCCAAAATGCCTCATACCAATGGAGATATTTGTCCATCCTTATATACCCATGATCCTCCCCACTTCTAGTCAATGTGGGACTTTGGTCGTATACCCAACATGAATCAACCCTTTACGCGCCTCTCTAACTGCCCTTAAGTCTATATTTGCCCAGATCGACTTAAGTATTTGATAATATTAACATGAAATAAGATATTCTTTGTGTAAACATTTATTATTACTTGTGTTCCTATGACAATGTAAACCATGTAAAATTGTGCATCAATACAGTGTTAACTCATACACCCATATTCATCATAGCATAAAAGTGCATTCATTCATAGCAGAAATAGATGGACAAAACAAAAGTATTTCCAGAACAATATTTTTATTGATACTTTAGTTTTTCTTACAGACTCAAGACTTCCTTGCACACTCAGTTGCAGGGGTCCGTGCACTCAACTGCAGACTCTACTCTAGGCCACTGTGCACACAGCTACAGAGCCTCTCTTTTACTCTAAGACTTCTTCACTATTTCTTCTATTGACCCGTTACATTCATCTTCATCCTTCCTTACTATCTTTTCCTTAAACTCTCTAAGACTCTCCTTTTTATACAGTCGCATGGTCCCCGGACCATGGGTATGTATATACAATTTGACACAACTTACATAACAGAAAGGTAAAACCCTTTATGACTTGTTACCATCTACACGCTCCGCAACCACATTTTGCGGAGATTTTACATTCTTTACAACAAAACTTGGGATTTTTGCCCAAAAAATTAGGCTTTTCCCCCAAAATTGACCCTAGGGGACCTTGTCCCAACATTCATATTTAGTTTTTCCTCACCATTATTTTCATGGATTACCTTGTCACCAGTGCGAAAAATTTCTTGTAGTAACTTTTTCAATCCTTCCAACTTGACATTCATCACATCCATGTCTACTTTAAAAACTTTCATGTCTTATATTAAAACTTCCTTCAAAACTTCCAAGTCCCTTTTTATTTTTACTTCTAAACCATCCATCTTGACATTCATCATCGTTTCCAATTCATTTTTGGTTACTCGTTGCGGGAACAAAATTTATTGCACTTGGTCTCGTAATTTTGATATATCACGTTGCATTTCTTCCTCTTATTCACGCTTCATAGTAGAGCTTATTGGTTTATTACTAGGAGTGTCCATTTTCTTGTTGTGAGGCATATTGGAACCAAATAATGATATTATGCCTTACTATTCCCTTTGAATCACTTAAGACTAATTTTTGAAAGAAAATTTATGCAAATTTTAAAAAAAGTACATAGATTTTTTCCTTCTTTTTGGAGCTTCATCTTGAAATTGTTATATATATATAATTTTGGCCTCCCAAGGTCTAAGAAATTGTCGTATGGTATTCCTATGTTTCCTCTTTCCACCACCACTAGTTATAATGAGATTGGATTCTTCAATATAAAGTTAAGCCAAATCTCTCAAGATGAGTTGCTTATGGACTGATTCAATAGGGAAAAACAATACAAACTTCCACATGTCACTATTTGAGCCTTTGGCCCTGAAAATGATACACAAGAAACTACATTCTGTGCATTTGTTGCCACTTTTTACTAAATTCAGTTTGGATGTTTGAAATGAAAGTTATGATTATTTTACCTGAGACACCTGTTTGAGAAAAATTTAGAAGCATACAAAAAGCCTAACTTCCTTGAATCATATCTATGACAATATAGCAAACAAAGTTCCGAAACTTTTACAAGATGTTCACCAATATTTTTGCTCCATGTGGTTGATATTAAGCTTTTGAAGCCTCGCATAAAATTTTTTATAGCAAAAATACCAAAACAACTTGTTTGAAGTAGTGAAACCTTAGGATCCAAATCTCTGATACCAGAGGTTATGCAACCAATTCACAAAATAGAAGAAAAGGTAGATCAATGACTTGAGAATAAGCCTCTTCGAGGGGAAAACCTCCTTTACATAAAAAATAAAATGAACAATTATTGGATGATACAAATGACAAGGCCTCCTTTGTATATATATGGGTCGAAAGGGTCACAATATAATTAGGGCCTACATAACAATAATAATGTAAGGGCACAATAATAAGAATAGTGGGCTTCCATGTCGTATAACAATAAAAATATGGGGGCTATATGGGACACAAAAATAACAACATGGGGGCTACACTAGTATTATAGGGACCTAGCATCAGATGATGTTTCATAGTTTGGTTAAGATAAATTCCACATGATCTCAATAGAGAAGGGAGCTTGCATATCAGTGATAGGAGAACGTGCTATAGAGAGGCTTAAATTTACTTAGGATCAGATGATAAGAGAAATTGCATATGTATATCCTATGAATGTAGATTTCTTCCACTTAGATTCCTCAAAATATACAATGCAACAGAGAGATATAATTTGAATATATCATAGAAGAAATATAGAGCTCGGATGTAGATTATGGAGGAGATTCAGACCTTGCATCAATCTACAGAGAGACTATCATGCTTGAATTCATTTTAGAGTGGCTCGCACATGAAATATATATATATATATATATTAATCATATATATATATATTATATTATATATATATATAGTTGCCACATTACATAAATTATGTACCTTAAATTAAATTGAACAAAGATTGGACTTGATTACTTCATCCGTAGAATTTTGCAGAGTCTAGGCATAAGAGCTCAAATATCACAGAGGGGTCTTGCATACCACAGAAATTGGTCCCACGAAATCTTGAATTATAACCACAAGGCTTCAAATTATTGTGACCTAAATAGGATAGGACTTGGATCAACAAATCTATGATCAATGGATGGTACTTAAGATTAGAGTGCACAGAGCCTCAGGATACTTTACACAGAAGCTCAAGAAACTTTGCATATCAAGAGATAATGGGAAATTTGACCTTATCATGTACTACAACTTCTCTTTAGTGCCCCCCAGCTCTAAAACCATGTTAAATGTAACTAGGGAAACACTATAACAATTTTCTTATACATTTTAAAATCTACAAATAACCACCATTAGCATTAGAATTTGCTTCATCAAACATTATTTGAAAATAAGTTCATTAAGCATGAAAGAGAAGTTTTGAATCATAGTACAAATAACCAAGAAACCATGAGACAAGAGGCACAAAAACTAGGCCTTAGGCTAGGGAAAAACTTACAAGGGGAAAACCCAAAAAATTATTCCTTATGTGAACAAGAGAGAGAGAGAGAGAGAGAGAGAGTTAAAGATAAATGAGTACATAAAAAATAGTATGAAGAGAATAGCCAAACTGATACCCAACAACAACAAGAAATCCCAAAGCCCTCCTATAAATTTTTGGCCCTCCTTCTACTTCTGAAATTCGCTGGATTAGAGAGATACAATACAAATTCGGTGTGTCCAAGTGAGGAGGAGACCTCTCCTTCATATACAACTCTAATTGGGGTAGAATGGGTGTCTTATTGGGGCCCAACCCACCTAAAAAAAGGGATGGCTGACTTGAACTTTTAGGAAGGAAAATATAAATATAAGTTTGCAATTTTTATTCTTATTTTCTTCCTTTAATTTCATTGATGGAAATATCGGCCATGGCTACAATTTTCAACAAAAGGGAAAACTAGTGGATTGTTACTGTCTATCACTAATCAGGGGAATATTTTTGGGAAGGAATCTCCTTGACAACAAGGGGAAATTAAAAAAAAACACTTAGTTTAAACTTTTAATGACTACTGGAAAACAAACTTAAGTCATATCA
This sequence comes from Pinus taeda, assembly GCA_000404065.3. Lineage (NCBI taxonomy): Eukaryota > Viridiplantae > Streptophyta > Pinopsida > Pinales > Pinaceae > Pinus > Pinus taeda. Next base: position 2,520 of record APFE030451582.1, on the reverse strand, counting down.
ACTGTGAATTCCCATCTCAACATGCGAAATGCTAGCAATGGCTTTACCGTGCCTTCTGTTCCGACCTCCATCAACTGCCTGCTTGTTATTATTGCCCCTGTTCCTACTCGGGCCAGCTCTGTTCGCCTCCTCCGTAGAAATGGTCATGGGAATATGTTGCTCAGTCTCTTCTGTAATGGAAATTGAGACAGTGGCTACAATAATCGGGCGGTTCAAAAAGCTACGAAACCGAAACTGCGTTGTGTGAGGAACAGGATGCGGAGGCAGAGGAAAGGCTGCAGTGCGAACAACTCCAGCTTCACGTCTTGAGCTGTGGAGGTCGACTCTACCTCTGCCACTTCTTGTATCCATATACTGACCTGAAAAATTGTGCTAGTGGGGATTTTCGGTAGAGGAGACAGGGGAAGCAGAGATGGCTATGCAAAGCAGGGGAACGAGAACTTCCACCTCACGTGCCACTACGTCAGCTGCGCATACGGTGGAGGACCATGGTGGATATGGGAACAGGTAGAGAGTCAAGAGGAGCACAAGAGGAATTGACGGAAGAGCTTTGCGCAGAAATTACAAAGGGCTGGAGGTCATGAGCCGAATTGCATAGGTTTGTGTGGGAATGGTGGAAGCCATTACCCAAAACAATGCAGCTCACAAGCCAACATCTATGCCCAGTGCTGGTGCGTTCAGTCGGCTCTCCTGCCTGTGGAGGGCATACATAGTGAATCAGGGGCAGAATAACAGGAAAGTTCTCCGGCTCCATGGTTAAGCGGGTAATGGCCTTGCCTTGACTTGAGCAGGCATTAAATGACTCCTGCGAGGTGCCATGAATGCCATTCATGGTGACCTTGGAAAGGTTGCAGAGGGCCATGTGGCCGCCCCGTCTGTCATCGCCCTGTCTCATTAGCTTAATTATCGTAATTAACACCCGCATTCGGGGAAGGGGTCACAATATAGTCAAAGTCAACATAAAAATAATAATGTAAGGGCACAACAATAACAATAGTGGGCTTCTATGGGGCACAATAATAAAAATATGGGGACAACATGGGCACAACAATAACAATAAGGGGCTACAATGACAATAATAATAAGGAAATACACTAGTATTATAGGGACCTAACATGTCCCTCTCCTTCAGAAAAGTGTTTTCCTTAATGCTTGAGTAGTTCTGGATGCTTCTGTATAAAATTCTCATCCACCCATGTGGAATCTTCAGTGGGTAAGTTCTTCCACTTGATGAGATATTATGAAATTGATCGATTTTGTTGCTGTCAAGTTCTTGTTTCTGTGACTGCTTCAGGTTCCAATATGATTTTTCCTTCCTCTTCAAGTTCAGGCAATGTTGTTTGAACTGGGAGCTTGTCACCTATAACATTCTTTAAGCATGAAGCATGGAAAACTGGGTGCACTCGGGACGCTATAGGAATCTCAAATTTGTATGCCATAGTACCAATCTTTTGCAACACCTTGTACGGACCATAATACTTTGGTGATAATTATTAGCCATCTTAGCTTGCTTGAGGGACATTTTTTTATATGGTTGTAGCCGTATAAATACCCGGTCACCTACATCAAAACTTCTTTCTCTGTGATGTTTATCTGCTTGTTGTTTCATTTTATTATGTGCCAAAGTGAGATTATCCTTTAAGAATTGGAGAACTTGTTGTTGATGCTCGATATGATCTTCCATTGCTTGAACCTTAGAATTTTCTCTTAAATGTGATGTGATGGACAGTGGATGATATCCATAAAGTGCCATAAATGGGGTCATTTTTTCTGCAGTATGGAAGGAAGTGTTATACCACCATTCAGCCAGTGGAAACCATTTGACCCATTGTGTTTTTTTATCAGCTACAAAGAAACGAACATATCCTTCCAAAAATTTGTTCACTATCTCAAATTTCCCATCAGATTGAGGATGACAAGATGAGATATGAGCTAACTGAGTACCCAGACAAGAAAATATTTTTTTCCAAAAAAGTCCAGTGAAAATGGGATCTCTCTTGCTTACAATAATCTCTGGGTTTCCATGTAGCTTTTGAATTGTTTCCATAAATGTAGTAGAAATTGTGCTGGTTTTAAAGGGATGAGATAATGCACAAAAGTGTGCATATTTGGTAAAACTTGATGACACTCTTTCCTTCGACTTGGGTAAAACTGTGATAAAATCCATTGAAACCTCCTCCCAACATTGAATTGGAATGGATAACGGATGTAATAGACCTTGGGTATTAATTGTTTCAACTTAATTTTGTTGGCAAACTAAACATTTCGCCACAAAATTTTGAATATCAGATTTAAGGCCATCCCAAAAAAATTCCTTCTTAACCCTGTGGTAAGTTTTTAAAAATCCCGAGTTCCCTAAAAAGGGAGAGGTTTGCAGTTCCATAAGAATATTTTGTTTGAGTTGGGAATTCTTAAAGAGGTATAAGTGATCTTTGTACCATAACAAATCATTTTTCTAGCTACATGTATCATATGTATTAGGGTTTTGTTGTAAATTTTAAATGAGGGCCCACACTTTTT
>APFE030451580.1:0-13342 GCA_000404065.3 Pinus taeda | reverse complement strand
AAAAAGGAAAGGAGATCACTTGGCTAGGTACTTGTGAAATTTGAATATCTTAAGATCTGAAATTTTGGGTGATTAGTTTTAAAAGCTAGATCTAAATCAAGGAGAAAACTTAAGGTGAATCTATTGATAAGTCGTGATCTCTTGGGCGTATGAACAGATCTGTGGATCTGACTGACTGTGGCACATTGGAGGACTGTTAATTTGGCCCTAATCATAAGTTCGCAGGCGATCCACGACGTAAGTACGGAGGTACACAGCACAGGAGAAAGCGTAGTGCGAGGGTACACAGCACAGCAGAAGGCGTAGTGTGAGGTACGTAGCTCAGGAGAAAGCACAGTGCAGGGGTACGCAGTGAAGCAGAAGGCGCAGTGCGAGGTACACAGCGCAGAAGAAGGCACAGTGTGGAGGTATGCTGTCAGGCAGACAGTGCAGGTGCAGATCTGAACAGAAGTACGCAGGACAGATGAACGAGTGATGCGGAGATACGCAGAGTAGAAGACCGACCAGTGTGGATATTCACAGGCCCCTCTTGGTGAAGTTGCAAACTTATCTTGAAACATTTGTTGGCTGTCTTTTATCTATTGCTGCAGAGTTCTGGGTTTAGATTTCTGGTATTACTTTTCTGTTTACAACATTCTAAAGAGTTGGGTGATTCATTGGTTGATTGTATAAGGAGATTGGGTGATTTGCATGTACTTGATGATTATTTAATCTTCTTGGATCCAGTCTGAAAATTAATGAAACGTGGTCCTTAAAGAAGTAAAAGTGCTAAGGGGGTTGTTGCTCCCTTCCAGGAGAGACTGGAAAATGAGAGAGAGTTGTAGCTCTCCGCAGGTTACAGCCTGCGTACTGGTAAAGGACTGCACCAATGCAAAATCCTTGTAAAAGAAGTTTCTAATTGAAAGAAGATAGAGACATATTGCAGCAGGTGGTTTTCACCCACATTGGGTTTCCACCTTATATCTGGTGTCCTTTGGTGTGCCTATCTATTTTTCTTTTTCTTGTTTATTATTATATGGCACTTACATACAAATTAATGATCAATATCTGAAGAATAAATTAAAGTATAAATCTGGAAGGTATATTGAGAAGAATTTGATAATACTGATTCACCCCCTCCCCCCCTCTCAGTATTATTTCCAACAATTAGGACTAACATTCATGACATCTGCAAGTTTAAAAGTCAATTAGAAAAATACTAACATATCAGAATCTACTATTCCTATTTTCATAATTCTAATAACAACACATGCATACATCACACAATCACCAGTCAAATTCTACTGTAAGAACACATTTGCACACAACAAACAATCATTCTTTAAATAACACAATGTGGTATTACATACTATAACAAATTTCTTAACATTAGGGTAATTTTAAGGTCTAATTTGGACCTCCTAAGGAAAATAATAAAATAATAAAATAAGATTTATGAATTTTTAAAGAAAAAAGGATTCTTTTTTATTATTATTATTGTATTTTTGGTTTATCTCTTTAGAGGTTCTCACAAATTTCAAGTGTAGACACTCATTGGATGTTGAATTAAATTCCATATGCAACAAGTACCCATGTCACATACTTTTGAGTAGACTCACATAAAAAAAATAAAAAAATGCATGAAAAGGACATGCATATGAACACACTTTTTCCATATATTTTCAATTGTTTTCAATGTAGGTTTACTCAAAAGTAGGTAGAGTGGATATTCTTTGGATGTGGAATTGAATTCCACATCCAACGAGCATCTACACTTGACATTTGAGTAAACTAATAACGAGATAATCCAAAAATACAATAAAAAAGGTAGTTTTCTTCTTTTCCCTCAAAATATTTTCCCCTGGGATGACATCATCTTGAATCCTATTAGTTATTTTAAAGTTATTTTTTTAGTAAGTTTCTTATTTTGAGGACCATTTTTTACCTCAAAATTCTCCTAATGACTTATCCTCCTAGGTCCATTTAGTCTGAGTGATGAACCTAGACACTTCGATATTATGTATCAAAACTTAAAATCTTACCTCCAAAAATCCAGTGTAGAACCTTTTCTCTTTCATTTCATTTGTCTTAAGCCCATCCAATCCAAGTGTTGAACCATGATCTTATACCACTTCATAACGCTCCCTCCCACCCCCTTGGAGTCTTCTAGGTTGAATGGGAGGTGGCACTTTGAACTAACTCAACCTCCATGGTATGAAGATGGGATTATATATTTCATTCTTCCCAAAGTTAGCAGAATTAACTTTGTATAACACGAATGCATCCATCTCGTCAAGATATTTTTCACGATGTAAATTTTATCTCAATATGTTGCCCATATCAAAAGTTATGTCCATTTAAAGATTATCCATTTAATCCTTGCCACATTAGCAAGCCACTACCACATGGCCATGCCATGTTACCCAAGACACCTACATGGAATCCACTTTACTATGGCATAATGCTTGTGGCACTACCACCTCATCTAACATGCAAGTCCCACAAAACCCTGACCTTTTATATAATGCATAAAAATCCTTTTTATCTGGATATTGAGGATATTCAAGTGTGCTTGGAACATGCATAATGTAAATCCTCCTAGATCTCCTGATCCCTGGATATATCCATATTACCACACATCACAAATCCATGGCCAAATTTGACCCACATTTGACCTTGGAAGTATTATTCCCTAGCTCATATCCAACCTTGCCCCACATTCGACCCTGCACCAACAACTCCTTGTGGAGCCCACTCTAGATATCATATTGAATATGATTCACACAAAATATGGATCCAAGCCTTGAGATACCTTGACGAGCCCCACCCTATATATCCACTTACCATTACATCCAAATTTATGCCCACGAAACCTAAATGGGCCCCACCCCAGTTATTGTTATTTTACTTGTATTTCTACAAGTTATCCAGGTTATATCCAAATCAAGGGCTTCCCCTAAAGTGCTCAAATAGAAAAGGCATGGATGTCCAAACCCTCATATTCATTCACCAAACATGAAAAACATATTTGGCTCCTTTCCTTTTCCACAACATATTTAGATCAATCTAGATCTGACACCTCTGTGAACTTTGTCACAACAAACCTCCTAGATATCAAAATTCTGGAATATGTTTGGATTACTTCAATTATATTTGGGATAGATTCTCCTAGATACCAATCTGATTCCTGCTTATTCTAACGCAGAATGATTTAAGGTTTTCCTTAAACATTCCATGGAATTGGCCAAGGTTCTCCTGGGAGACTGACCCTATTTTAAACATCTCCATTCACACGAATCCATTCTTACATCAAGAATAATCAAATCCAAGTGATAACCATAAACAAAATACACTAAAAAAGATGCAAATCCACTTATTTATAGGCATTATAACAATTCAACTCATGTCCAAAAACACTCTATGATTTCAACTACAACAATAACAGATCCTTCTCTAGATTGGATCCAAACCATCACTATCAAATACCCTTATGTATCATGCATCAAGTAATTATCATCCATGAATAAAGAAAGCAATGATCAAACATGTACAACAAAAATCCATGCTAATTAATAGCATGCCACATACAACACTTTAACAATAGAACTTCAAATTCTTGGACCACAGAGATTGTTATTAGTTGTAGCACCCAACCATGGAATTTCACACACACCATAGTAGCTTCACTAGGTTAGCTAAACAATCATACATAATCATTCAATAGATATGAAAATCAAGAAAAATATCAATAGCTATAGGGATCTACAAGTCCCTCACACCATGAGAATATTCATACAAACCATATCAATGAAAAATACATAGAAATACATATTCATTCATTAACAATGCATAATTAGATGAAGCATATTGAACAACCATGCATATTCATGTAAATAACTCTACAACTCATGCAACCAATAACAAACACAAAGTTCCATGAGCCTTGCATAACCATGCGAACACAACAACAACTACTCATCGTGGGCATGCATGGATATTAGAAGTCCCTTCAAAGGTGGAGCAAGTCCACTCAAACAATGTATATGATAAGCTACTCAAGAGACAACCCACAAACATAATTATAATAGGGAATTTCCCCAACTCATAAACATTGAAGTTGACTAAAACATGTGAACTAACAAGTTAATTCTAATTGTTTCTAGGCCATTAGTCATGGACACATTAGGAATACTGCAACTAAGTTAATAAGGTTGAAACCACATAACGCAGAAACTCATATTCACCATAAATACACTAGATAGCTAGTCAACCATGGCTATATAATAAATCAAAATTTCTTACTTGGATATTATAGGAATACTCATTAGCAAGCCTTGATACAAATATATACAAGAATAAACACTTATCTGATTAACTTTGAAATGGATGGCAACTAGAGGAGGTACTTCAACTCTCCACCCAACTGTAGGCTAGTTGCATTGTAATCTTTTCTTGCAACTAAACACCCTAAAGCCAGATGAAAAGTCTAAGGAGTTAGGTGCTCAAGAATATCCACACTATTAATCAATTAATCATGGATTCGAGAGGAGGAGTCCACTGTTTAGGTGGTCTATTAACTGCTCCCAAGAATAGAACACTACAATGACTCACTCAAACTCTCAAAAATCAATCATCGAGAATCAACCAATATTCAAAAAAAGTTTCCTTATTCTAGGAACCCAATATCACTCTAAAGGGTGTTTTCTCAGCCCCCAGGAAAGCATTATGTCGATCTCTATTTTCTTGAGCCTTCTTGGTCAAATTGTCACCAATACACACACTGGGTATCACCAAAAATGCATGGAATGGTGTCCCAAATTCACCGCTACTGTATTCTACATGTTACTTTCAGTTGAGTTTCCTGACTCCTATATATGTGCTTCTTTCCACCAATTTTTTTTTCTCATGTGATGACTGAGTTCCCACCTACTCACATCATGGGGAAGACAAACAATTGTGGGAATCCCTCTTTCCCAATCGTTTTTTTTTCTTGTCAAATTGTTGTCTCCCTTTCCTTATTTTCATCCCTATCTTGCATGTTGACTTCCTTAACATGTCCCACAAGACAATGATAGTATGGGCCTATTTGTTACTTAGGCAACCCACGCACCACTTCAATTCATGCATCAATAGGTGATAAATAAATAAATGTAGTGGCTTGGGTTTTCACTCAACACAAGAATTTCCTCACCCTCAATCTCTAAATCAATGTCCACTCCTCTAGATCAACCATATTTTTCATTTTCCATGTTATTTTACATGAATTGCAATTCATAGTTCCATTTACAAGAGGGGTAGAAAAAGGGTTGTTACACCTCCTTTAGTAGAATTAAGAAATGGTTCTTAACATGATCACATGATCCAAATTTGAACAAACAATGTCTCTTGGGATTGGATAAATGAATTTATTCTTAATGATTGCTACATTCCCGCATGCATAAAATTTACAAGTTAGTCTTCCTCCAAGTAGGGTTTGAACATAATTTAGGTTTGTTATTATTATGTGCATGGGCCCTAAATACATTTCCATTATGTTGTTGTTTAAAGCATTTATTTTTTATTGGTCTTTGGTTCATGGTATTTTTCAGGGATAAATTTCATAATTAGAAAAAACATATTCTCAAATAATAAATTCACCAAAATTTCACATTAAACATACGTATATTATTAATATTTGGAAAATTTACAAAATTTAACAATGAAATATATGTATTTAATTGAATCTTTGAACACACGTGCACACACAATTGTTTTCAAACTAAAATGATGACATGGAAAACCATACTAAGGTATAATATTTGAATACTTAAAAATGCCTTGAAAGTCTAATTACTTCCTTGAAGGTATCTTGATCTAAAAGTTCCTCACTATTTTTTTGGATAGTTCAAATAATTGAACAAGAATTCCCTATCATATTATAAGATATATGCAAATTGAATTTGCATTATCCTTAGATTTATGATTCTATTATCTTTGCATCATGTATTTTGCTTATTTTGACTCCTTAAGGTCAATGTCCAAGTTCTATATTTTAGGTTTTTCTTTATTTTATTATCTTTTGTTTGTAAGTAATTGTTCTTCCATTTGTATTGTTGCTTATATTTCATCTTTGTAGTTTTTTGGATTATCTTTTATTACACATTCTCAATGGTATATAGGAATCCTATTATGAATCAATCTATTTTTTTCTTCTGATACCCATGTGGTTTGATTAAGTCTTGAAGTCTAATATCACAATTGACCAAAATTTTTTTCTTCCATTTGTTTGATTTATCCTAGATATTGCAATTACAAGGGTTTTCCTTCTCAAGCATATACACCAATCCACACCCTCTCATGTGTTGAAGCTCTTCTATTTTTTCACACTTTTGATACCATGATAATGTTACTCCCCCCAATGTTCCTTTGAATATGGTCCATGTCCTTGTCTAGTTCACTTCATTGGATGCTTTCCGCAATGGATAAATATTAATAACCATCCATTGATCCATTAAACAATAATATTTTTGTCATATCTATCTATGGATTTTCCTATTCCATATTTGATTGATCTGAATATTTGTTATCGATTTAGTTGATCGAAATGTTTGCCAACAATCATTTCATTTTGTCCATTTGTCTCATTCCTTGATGTGAATTCATTGATTAACTACCAAAATATGTTGCTTGTTCCAAGTGTTGAGACTCATTTCATTGCTCACATTATTTTTTCATAAGATTTGACTTTTCACATCATCTTGCATCATTATTATGATATGATCCTTTGCTTGCTTCACTACAAGTTATCATTTTTCTTAGCGACAATTTTCTCAAATTTTGTTATTTTCCTCAATGAAACTCTATTCTTCTTTCCTTGTAATGGGCATTCCCTCCATTATTGTTATCGAAGCTCACCCATCAAGACAATCTATCAATATGTATAGGTATGCATCTCAGAACTACATTGAATTCTTATAATTTGATGGGATGCCCCCAAAATGTTGGCTACTAAAAAATCACATGTGTATTTTTAATCTAACACTTAACCATTAGATCCAAATCCACTATAAAAAACAACAATAATATAACAAAATAACTTATAAATACTCTCATTATTTAAAACAAAATAAACATCCCAACAAATAAGACCATATATTTATAAAGGTAAAAACCTCAAGGATGGAGGAAAACACACAGTCTTCAAAATGATGACAACATTAGTTATCTCAAATTATAATGTTACAATAATACAATAAGCCTTAGCTTTTGCTATAAAATCAAAACATCATCAATAGAAATAACACTAATCCTAGTATTAAAAAATAACTACTACATCTCTAGCTTCTAATCATATTTACATACACACATCAATCACTTGCCCCCAGTTGACTTCATGACCAGGGAAACAGTCATATATGCTTCTTTTGATAAAAATTAAGGAACTTCTAAACAAAAGAGATGGATTTTACACTTAACAATAATGTATAGAGGACCATTTTCTAATTTATCACTCAATGATAAAAATCATTTCGCTATAGTGATCATTTCATCATTTTTTCTTCATTCTAATCACCCTTGCAAAATGTTTTTACAACCTAGAGATGTCAAGTGATGACATATTCCTACCATTTTTATTGGCATTTATTTTAATCTATTTTTTTACACATATTTCCATCTTCAACTTTTGTTTATGAGGGATATACTCCATGGATCTTCATTTCCCTCGTCTATTGAAGTCCTTTTTCCCTTGATTTCTCCTTTTTAATAACAATTTCAATTCTAATTACTTTATGTCATGCCTAAGTCCAGCAATCATGCTCAAGAATGATTTTACATAACCATTGGAAATTATTGGATTCAATGCTTCACAAATTTCAAGTACATTTTTCTTGAGAGATTGATTTTCTTATTTTGTGAAAAAATATTTTTCAATCTTCCTCATCCAATCCAATAAGAATCTACCATACTTCAAAAACAAATATATCTCATGGTAGTAGCCTAATTTTTTTGCAAATTTTCTATTTTTTTTTCTTTCATTACTACCTTTAGTATAATGTTAATGAGAAACTATAAGTTCTTTGCGAAAAAGTGCCATGTATAATATGTGAAGACAATCATGATGATAGGATGCATATGGTTGGAAAATTTTAGAGTCGAACCCTAAACAAAAATTTCATATGTTACTTAACATAGCGAAGGAAGGGTCTTGCATCGACCATTTATTTATTCCCATCAAAGACCCCTATAAAGGGTTGCCCATATATATGCCCAAATATTATGATGAAGGGTTGCTTCTATTGTCACAAATCATGGTTTTTTTTGTAGCAAATTATAAAACAGATTGAAATCTCATACTCCAAACATTGGTTGAACGATATTAACATGGCTAACTTATACCTATCAATCCTTCCTCCTTATCATATTGTAGAGGAATGGTGAAATATCCAACATGAAAAATATGATGAGCATGATAAATTTATAAGAAAGACTTGTCACTTTTTATAGAATATGCTAGACCAACCCATTAAAATGCAATGTAGTTAGAGATATAGATTAAAAATGAGATTGCAAAGGTTAGGGAGATACCATCTATACCATGTATCTACATAAAATTGTTTATTTTCATAAGGCAAGCCTTGAAGAATCAAATTGTATCCAAGGAATGAGGGACTACAAGTAGGAATAATTTTAGCTCTATGATATGTGAATTTGGACTTAATTTCCTCTCCCATTCAAAAGTTAGAGTCACATTTATTTTCTCCAATATAGATCGACAAGAATATCACTAGTTTAAGATAAATAAGGGAAAAATAATGAATAAAAATAATAATGGATGGGAAAAGAAAAAATAAAGTTTAAAACAAATTACCAATAAATTATTAATTTTAAATCTTCACAAATCTAAGTAATTATTTTCCCTGTTTTTCTTACCAACAATGAATGGGATTTAGATAAAGATCAAAGATGAAATTAATTCTTACCAACAATGAATGGGATTTAGATAAAGATCAAAGCTTAAATTAAATAATTGTCAATAAAGATTATCTTTAAGACAATACCTTCTCATTGAAATAATATTTGATTTACTATGTCTAAATAATATTTACATAGATAATGCATGCATGAAAACCAACCATCTCAAAAAGAGTTTTAATATTGAATCTGGAAACTTGGATACATCATGGTTAATCTATTATGGACATCTCTATTCATAAGATTTATTTTAGATAGATTATTCTAACAAAAAAAAGCTAAGCAAAGAAAATTGGTATATGTTTTCTCCTTATACATGTAGTAATCAGATTAATTATGAATAATGGATTAAATCCATTTTCTTTAATAATTACACACTAATACACATAGTTCAATGCAAAAAAAAATCATCCAATAATATAATCATTTTCATAAAATGCATTAATTTATTCTAAAATATTCATACTGTGTTTCAACCTATATCCTCCACATTTGACGCAAGGTGGTTGGAGGCTCGACTTCCACATAATCCACCCCTCCAGAATTCTTTTGAATTACATATTTACTTGGGCCATATGGGCTCTCAAAGTTCTAAAACGTATTTTTTACTGTTCACTTTTTTGCAAAAAAGTCATTACTACCCTCTCAAACAACAGTGTTATAAAGAAGTACAGTAATATTTGGAATTCTCTAATATTTGTTTTTATTGAAATAAATTAATGCATGTTTATTTAAAAGTTATAGGTATATATTTGATAGCAGTAATTAGTATATTGAGTGATTAATAAATTTAAAGTACCCTAATATTTTGATTATATTATAATATTTGTTTTATATTTAAATTTAAATTAAGTTTATGTTGTATATTTAAATAAATTAAATTTATTGGGTTTATTAAAATTGAACTTTATCTAGATTTCGTGATATTATGATGGTGGAGAGGATGGGCATTGTGGAGGATAGTTTTTGGTCAACTCCAAAGTTTTTAAGATGGAAATGTTTTTTTGAAGTTTATTGTTTATTTGGTGAAAGAAATCTATTTGTTTTTACTGAAATTGTAACATTTAAATTATCTAATAGAAATCCAAATTGAGAATTTAAAATAGGAGTAGATTGATTGCAATAACAATGAGTTGGGTGTGAGTAAAATAGATTTCTAGATTTACTCATAATTTTTGTATATGTGTTTGGGAGAAGCACTGAATCTCGATGGTTTTGGGAGTTATGGATCCCATCCATGAGTAAAACAACCTTTATGATTCAACAAATCAATTAGTCATGGTCAGGTTGTTTTTTTCTTATTATAAATATGTGAGAAAAAATTAACACAGTGGTATGATTGAAAAGTATTTTTTTAATTAAACCTTTATTGATGAAGGGTCAATTTATTATCAAAACATTTTGATTGAAGAGCAAAATTTTAGACATAACGTTCCTTGACGGCCAACATAAAAACCCAAAACGTCAAAAAAAAATTATTCGACAGGTAATAAAGAATCCAAATTCCAACCCTGCCTACATCTTTATCATTTATTTCTTAAACTACATTTTTTTTTATAGAAATTAACGAATTAATTAGATATTAAATAAAAGTTGAAAACATGTCTATTTATTCCATACCTACTCCCTTATCATTTACTTCTTAAACTACATTTTTTTTAGAAATTAACGAATTAATTAGATATTAAATAAAAGTTGAAAACGTTTTTTTTTATGAGCATATTGCACCTTGTTAATCATTTTATTTAATTCACTAATTCATTTTCAACATGAAAAGTGTTTTTCAATGTTAGTGTACTCCTCTCCTAACTAAAGTAAAACAACTACGTAAATGCTTCTTCAATAATTTAAGTGTCTTTAGTTATTATCAAACAACCCATGTTTCTTACATGACTTTGAAAAACTTGAGATGTAAAATTTGTTTCGCAGGGTGGGGGAGTCAGTGCACATGAATATTGTTAGGTCCACTAGTGTATCCCCCACATTGTTAGTATTGTGCCCCATAGAAGTTGTTCTTTTTGTACTCTTACATTATTATTGTTATGTAGGTCCTAATTATAATTTGACCCCTTGGACTCCTATATATACCAAGGAGTGTAGGAATTTACAGGGTAAGTTCCTCAGACAGAACACCAGAAGGACACCGCTCACAAACAGATCACAGATCAATACACCAGTATTTTGACGTGGTTAAAACCCTCAGAGAGGGAAACAGTCCACGGCCTGCGCCAACGTGGCTACTACAGGCAATTTATTAATAAAAGAATGAAAATTTACATAAGCTTCTCTCATGCACGGTTAACCTTCAAATGACCCTCCATGCGCTTTAAATAGAATTCATGGACCAATCGGGTGTCAAGCCACGGATCAAGTGTCGGTAATACCGAGGAGAGAATGAACCGTCGGATCACTACATATCGTGACCGTCGGATTGTAAGTTACAAAATGTACAACGGTAAAGAAACGCACTTTACCTAACTCTATACTAGACCAAGTTGAACTTAACTATTTCCTATGTGTCGGAATATCCTAACATCCCCCCTTAAGAACAACTTGGGATAGGATTGAAGGATTTACAAATATGACACAATAGGAGAAGGAAGGAGGCACTAGAGCCTATCCCCCCTTAGTGACAACTTCCTGAATTTCAAGCATATATCGAAGTTTAGTGAACTTCGCCTCTGTGAGAGCCTTTGTGAAGATGTCTGCAACCTGATCATCTGTTGAACAATATTGCACTTCAAGAACATGGTCATGAATGAGCTTTGTGATGAAGTGCATGTGAAGTTCAATGTGTTTGCTGCGCTGATGCTGAACTGGATCTTTGCAAAGCTGAATGGCACTTTGATTATCACACCAAAGTGTAGTCGGATGCTGCTGCTCAAAGGCCAATTCTGATAGTATCTGACGAAGTCACAAGGCTTCCTTACTAGCTTCCACGGCACCACGATACTCTGCTTCTGCTGACGAAAGAGAAATGGCAGCCTGTTTCTTACAAGCCCATGTAATAGGTCCTGAACCAAGAGTGAAGACATAACCGGCAGTAGACTTCCGATCATCAGGGTCCCCAGCCCAATCAGAATCAGTGAAACCAACTAATAGAGGCGCTGCTTTGGCACTGTAATGAATCCCAAACTGTACTGTACCTCGAACATAGCGAAGTATTCTTTTAGCTGCTTTCCAATGGCTTTCACGGGGGTTTTGCATAAAACGAGCAACAAGGCCAACAACAAAGGAAAGGTCAGGACGAGTATGGGTTAAATACAAGAGTTTTCCTACAAGTTGACGGTATAAGGTAGCATCAACTTCAGGAGAAGTACAAGAGACTGAAAGTTTGACTCCAGACTGAAAGGGAGAAGGGGCTGGCTTACATTCTTCCATGTGAAAATGACGAAGAATATCACAAGCATACTTGGACTGTGAAAGGGAAATACCCTCCTTGGATTGCAAGACTTGAAGACCGAGAAAATAGTGTAAGTGTCCTAAGTCTGTCATTTCAAATTTCTTTTTAAGGCTGGACTTCACATGGTTTATAAGGTTGGGATCACTACCAGTAAGAATAAGATCATCAACATAAAGAACAAGGATGATAAGAGAGTTGCCCACTTTCTTGGTGTAGACAGTATTGTCAGAATAACACCTAGAAAAGCCAGATTCTAAAAGAAAGCTATCCATTTTGGCATACCAAGCCCGAGGAGCTTGCCTGAGACCATAAAGAGATTTCTTAAGTCGACATACAAGGCTGGAGTCTGTTTGGATGAAGCCAATGGGTTGTTCCATATAGATTTCTTCATGCAAGTCCCCATGCAAGAAGGCAGATTTAACATCCATCTGATGGACTTCTCATTTTAAAGAGGCAGCAAGGGAAAGAACAAGGCGGATAGAGTTCATTTTGGCAATAGGGGAGAAGGTTTCAGTGTAGTCAATGCCTTCAACCTGTGAAAAGCCCTTAGCAACAAGACGAGCTTTATGTTTATCAACTTTCCCATCTGGTTCATACTTGGTTCTGTAAACCCATTTACATCTAACAAGTTTGCGTCCCTTTGGTAGAGGAACAAGATCCCATGTATCATTTGCCAACAATGAATGATATTCTTCATTCATAGCTGCTTTCCAATGTGGATGGCCTGAAGCTTCTGCAAAAGTGTCAGGATCATGATTTACTGGAGCTTGAGCCAGTAAAGAAGAGGCTCTTTCAAACTGAGAACGTGTACGTCGCTGGTCTGTAGGATCACCGGCAAGATCACCTGCTGCATCCCGAGTAGCACGGACCCATCTTGGAAGTTGAGGATCCTGAGAAGGTGGGGGAGGATTGTCATCCTCACTTTCATCATCCGAAGAAGAAATGTTTTCAAAAGTAGAAGAGATAGGAAGAGGTGGCACATCTGCCGGACTAGGCTCGCAGGCCGAT
>APFE030451575.1:0-56177 GCA_000404065.3 Pinus taeda | reverse complement strand
GTAGGGTGCGTAAGTAGATCCTATACGATGATAGGTCAGATGACCAATATGAAATTTCCTGGTGCCAATTCCCCATGGACCTACACAATTTGTTGAGGGAACTGAAGCGGAAAAGTCCTTCGATTGGATCAAAAAGAGCCTACCATAGTTGGACTTCATCCAAGACTAAACTATTACAATACCTGGATAAGGAGCGGATGAGAGCAGTTGATTTCTAGGTGAGAATGATGGTAGAAGGGTACATAGTTGAGTTTGTTGCAGAAAGTTATCAGTCCTACTTAAAGGCGGAGGCAGTATTCAACTCTGAACTAAGTGGGGAATTGATAGGGGAAGTCTCAATGTGTATTAAGATGCTTTTGGTAGAAGAGGGAATGCTATCTCTATCCACTGCCGGGATGGAAGTGTAAAACCCCAGTATCAGGGGAAGGAACTAAAGGGGAAAATGTTGCCCACAAGGGGATAAGGGTGTTGCGGGGGCATGGATGCAGAAGGATTAAAGAAAGTGAGGGATGTTAGAGCACAGAGAAGGGCACTGTTAACAGATAAGTGGTAGGTAAGAGTAGCTCTGGCCCTAGGGAAAAGAAGGAGAGGGTCCCACCCAATAGGAGTGGCAATGGAAAAACCCCAAGCTGAGATGAAGGGGGAAGAGGATGCTAGGGCACCAGAAGATGTGGGAAATGACGTCGGAATCAGGAAGAGGAGGAAGGACATTCCTTGCCAGCTACGGAAATAGGATCACAACAGGGAACTGGAACAAGGAACAGGGAAATGTTGCGGATGTGGGATCATAACTTGGAACCTATGGGGGATCCTCCCCAAAGGCTGTGGAAGAAGAACCGTAGGATCTGCACCCATGCTGACACGAAGACAACAACAACATGGGTGACAGAATGAGGAAGTTATTCGAAGAAGAATCAACATCCATCAGCAGCCCCAACCCCAAAGCACAGGTGGTGCTTTCCTTGAACTTCCCTTGGTACCTTATCACAAACTAGAAGAATTCATCTTTAAGCTAACAAAAGAAGCGTGAGTATACAAGGCGCGAGAAAAATACAAGACTAGTCTCAATACTAGGGGTGATACTAGAACTAGCTACAATAGTAACTTGGGACTACAGGGGTCACTACAGCCGGGAACCAACAGTTTTTTATTGTTAGCTAATATTCAGAACAATATGGCGGGATCATTTACAAGATACCCAGAGTTTGCAGGTAAGGGGAATGATGATGCAGAGCAACACTAGTACCTTTGCGAAGCCATTTGGAGAGCCCGCCAGACTCCAGATAACATTCAAACGATGGAATTCCAGACCATGCTTAGGGAATGGGATCTACGCTGGTTCATAAAGTGGGCAGCGCAAAACCAGAGCCCAACCATAGACGACATTAAGAGGGGATTTTTTCAAGAATTCAAGGTGTCGTAAACTTATCATAAAGGGCTATCGGAGTTATGGGAAATTAACCAGATGGAGGGAGAGACTACATGGGAGCTCATGCAAAGGTTTAAGGACGCCATTGCCAAGCTAAGTTATACTTTGCACCCAAACCACCAGTGGGACTAGTCAATCAAGGTGCTCTTGCCCTTGGCTAGGACACTGTTGACATAATAGAAGATAGGAACCCTACATGACGCTTTAGAGCAATCATCGTAGATAGAAATGATGGCAGGATATCCCCACGAATACTGGGGAGGCACAAGTCTGCCAAATCCAGTAATCACAGGCTTGCAAAGCCAGATTGTGAACCTGACTGAGAAGCTGAGGGATCTTCAACACATACGACCGGCAAGGCCCAATGTTTGGTGCACCCATTGCCTGGTGCGGGAGCACATTCCGACGGAATGCCCACGACTGCGAGGTCTTAACCAAGTAGGAGGGGTGGCAGGGTCATTGGGAACCACTCCGATCACAGGGGTTGTGGACATTGGGGCACAAGGACCCTTCTTACGAAGGAATAACACATATTTCTTTGAAATCTATAGAACATATGGACACATTCCGCAGATGTGTTCAATAATGGAAAGTACTCTAACGTCCCCCAATAACAACTACTGTGAGTTCTACACATTGACTACTCATCACACTAACCAATTCCGAGCACTAGATGCTCTGGCAGAAAGACTGGATAGATAAACATTCCAAGTCAATGAAGCAAATAGAGTGGAGGAAAGGAGGAAATGGATGCAGAGGGAGACCTATACAATGGAATACGTCTCTTTGTCATAAGTGGGATACTTCCAGACTATGTTTGAAAGTGTCTTTTGGACAGTGTTAATCCTTCATCACTGATAGACAAATCACACTAAATTTATCTTCTCCTTGTGATCGACACATACGTGTAAGGTTAAGAGTAGATCAAGACTAAAATTAACACCACATCTTGGCCTCTTGCAGCTGTCACCATAGAGGCATGTGGGTGGAACATCGTATGGAAACATCTACCAGGATTGCGGAGAGGAGCATAAAAAAATGGAATTATGGAGGACAACCTTAATGACTTCCTTATCTTGACGCCTAGTGGTGGTAGCGGGCGATGGTCATATGCATGGATTACGACATCCCTCGCTTCACTATAGTACTTTGGGATCGAACGCAATTACAGTTGTGTGTTGACAAAGGGCCAATATCTTCTACGATGAAATTATGAGCTTCATCCCCAAGGAATATTTTATCTTTTTTCATTAAATAATTAAGGGGATTCATGGTAAATTAATTGCTAACAAATAGTAGCTAGTAGGAAGCATTAGCATGGCATTATTTAAAGAATGAGATGCCTAGAAGAGTGACAAATTTGAGTGGTTAAATGGTGTGATGGTGGTTTGAAATTGCGACAATAGTGGTTTGAACGTTGTCTAATTGGTGGCAATGTTGTGGTTAACTGTGTTCTTTTTTTCAATGTTTTTATTAGTAATTGCGTACCTTATGATGGGTCTTTTAGCTTGAATCTATAGTTGGCATAGCCTTAGAAAATGGAGGACAACAATTTGAATCTAAACATGACGTATTTGAGGTATTTGAGTGTGACTTATATATACCCTCTTTGGTTTAAAATTTTTGTAGAATTTTACCGCTAGAAGATTGGAAATGTTACCTGTTGATTACAGGGACATGTTGATTTGGTTAAAAGTTCTAGAGTATGCTCGCCAAGTGTTGACATTTCTCTAGTTCTTTAAAGATGTTTTCCTTGTCTCGCAATTAGAAATTTGATGGTTGTTGGGATTACAGGTCGGATTTGTGGTGAAGCACCTCCATGCAAGCCTTCACTTGATGAGTGGAAGGAAAAGTTCTGGATGGCATCACTACCAAGCAACTGACTTAGTGTTTTTAGCATCAGGGTAATAATTTCCACTTATGCTCACAATTTAAGAAGTTTATTCTTTATACACACTTCACAGTAATATTTTTACTTTATCTTGAATTTCTCAAGTGTATGTATTGTATTCATACACCATGGTGGATATCTATAATAGCACTATGGGAGAAGAAACCCTGTAAGGTTAGATTTGAACAAATAATTTTGCAATATTCTTATATAACATAGAACTGCGTAGTATAGGTAGAAGTGGTCATCCATAAAGTGGTTACAGTTTTGTTGTGCCTACCTATTAAGTGTTGGGAATTATGTGAAAAATAATTTTTTATTTCATTTTATGCTGTGGAAGTTTTTTCCAAACATAAGTTCTTGTCAAATGCTCTTGAGATGGCATAAATTCGCTATACCATGATTTAAAATTGGTTTAAGATACTTACACATGATATACCTAGCTTTAGATGCTCATAGTCGAGCTTGATGAATGAACACATTTGAAATAATTGTAAGTTATGATTGTGGAGAGTCTCGATGATGAATTTTAGTGGTGTCGTCATCATGGCTTATGAATATGAAAGCAAGTATTGAAAGAAGTACTGGCCAATAAGGAAATTTTGAATCTTATGGTAACTACATGCCGATAGGTCTCCTGTTACATACTATTGTCATATTACTTTTCTCATATTAAAATTAAATTACGGGTTGCAAGATTTCTATGCATAATATAATCAAATACATAGCTTAATAGATGAAGTTATACTTATAAGAGATGAGATCTTCAGGGAAGAAGCATTGAACCCTTATGAGGTAACAAGCAAACAAAAATAGATAACATAATAAGGGATCTTTCCATAGATCATGGTGAACACTAAAAAGGATAGATGGAATCTATATACATCTCAGGAAAGAAATTCATGAGATTCTATCAACATAGCCAAAATTGATGGGTAATTGATTGATTTCCATCCTAGAACAGATTCTGAAGGTTTTCTTTAATTTTATCTATTCATCAAGTTCCCATGAAATATTGTTAAGTTCATGAAATACAAGTCCATGTGTGTGGTATGAGACTATGGCTTCTTTTTTTAAAATTGTCTTTCAATTTAATATTTTGTGTTAATTGGTGCGTCTAATTGTAATGATGTAGTTCATTTTTATGCTATTTTGCCCACTAGTTGAACCGTTAACTCACCCTTATGGTGAGAACACTTCATGTATATGCTACTAAAAGGAACTAAACCTTACCAAGTCATTACTTAGATATTTAGTGGAAACATGCATATTTAATTGGACATGCATAGTTTGGAACCTACATGTTTCTTTGAGTAAATCAATATCTCAATAATTATAACTAATAGATGTAAGAGGCATCTAAATTGAACTAAGGTCAGAGTTGTGAAGTGTATGCACATATGTAATACAACTCATTGTATACATGTTGAAGAAGACATTACACATTAATAATTTTATGACCTCGATAAGTAGTTCAATGGGAGTGGCACCCAAAACTACATTTGTTATAAATACATAATAGGAATGTAAAATAAACTTCTAGAGTTTCTTGATTAATAGCAGTAAGACAATATTAAATACAAGCTGAAGAGAAAGGCAATCTTTTATGAGGAAAATCCTCACGAGAAAGAAAGGCAAGCTTTTCTAGGAAAAGCATAGGAAAATAGATAAAAATATCCATAAAATTGGTACGTTGCTAAAGGAAACCATGTCAGGAAAGAGGGAATTAAATACCCATTGATGAGATCAACAAGAGGCAGTTGATCCATGGAAAGAACTCTCAGCTCGGGGGTGAACTGGAGGAAGTCAGTTCTAGGGTAGGTGGTGGAGCTCGATTTTCCTAGTGAGATTCATTCCGCTACTTTGATCTTATTCAATTTCATGATATGTTATGTATGTTGGCTTCTTACTCTTTATGTTGTAGAATATTTAATATTATGGGTATAATTGCATGTGTTATCTTTGTTTATGAGATAATTGAATAATTATGCATCTGACAACTACTAAAACTAAATTTAATCAAACTTAAATTTAGTAATGGGAGCATATTAGGTGATTGTTAAATTGGTTCAAGGAGGTATGTCATAGAGAGACACACAATTATACCTATTATTGAAGATATCTTACAACGGAAAACATGGTTCTCATAGTATTTCTTATTGTTACATCTAGAAAGAAAGGAACACTATTATAGAGACTCTCTCTAAAGTGGTGCTTAGCAGAATCTAGGCCCTTAGAATATCATGGGGCATTTATATGATACTTTATATGAGTGGTATGATAGGCCTTTCATATAAGTCATGCAACTAGAGATCATACATGAATGAAGATAACATATTCAAATTTGTTTATGTTTTTTTCTCCGAGATATAATTGTTGGATGATTGGTAGCTTATGGTATTTTGTGCTATGTATTTAGGCTTAGGATATGTATTGATCGACTTGATAGGACATGATGGGGGTTTTAAAAGGCTTGATATTTTTCTCCTTTTCGTGGATGGTTGTACTGCAAAACAACCCATTTTTTAATGCACAATTGTGCATATCCAAAATGTAATCTTCACAATTCTTTAATAAAAACTGATATTTTTCTTGAAAAACAATCGTATAATTTTTATCCATTTATCTCATTAACTTACATATAAAATATCTATACATATTTTCAAGGTATAAAATATACAACAAAAATTTTCATAATATACCCCTTTAGGTATCAATAAAATAATATATTATGTTTTTTATACACATTAAAACAAGTGCAATATGCATGATTGCTACTTGGTTCCTACGTCTTATGCAAAAATTAGTTTAAAGAAATAATCCCCATAAGAATAATTAAAGGGTAATATAATATAGAATTTACATAAAGTAATTATTTAAGAAAATCAAAACTTATTTATGAAAATTTTATGATAAAAATAATTGCAAAAACAAGTGGTTATGATGTTTTGATTATACCTATGTCTACCAACTATTAATATAGAGAAAATAAGTTACTAAATATATAATTAATTCTAATTTTTAAATCCAACATTAAAATAGAATTTATATAGATTGATTTTATTTTTTTTGTAAGCTTAGGTAGATCATCCTTTTCTATTTATATATAAACAAACTGAAACCACATACAGTTAATAGGTGGCCTCAACTTGCCGAGTGGGAAACCAAGTATGTTGTCCACCGATGCATATTGTAAGCCATCCAAAAACGATAAGTTACCAGTCTTTCTACCCAAGCAATGTATACATAACTATTTAAGAACCAGTCTATAGTCTTAGATACCATAAGCATGCATGTAAAAGAAAGCTAGCCACTAAAAAACAAAAAAAATTGAGCTATTCTTGTGCTCAGCTATTCTTTGAGGTCTTCCAGTTCTGACTCACCTATCGCTAGATCTTCAGCTGAATCTCCAGTTGCTGGTGTCATTTTAATAATGCATGGAATGTGTCATGGGATACGATCCAGTCTAATGTCCTATTTACGGAGTTGGAACTGGATAGTTTGCAAGTCCTTTTTGTAGTCTGGCATGTCTCTAATGATTAGAACCATCCCCATGGACACCTGTTCCATTGCTTGTCCTACTAGTATTTTCATGAGCCAATACAGATGCAAGGTCTATTTGAATTAGGATAGTCTCCCTTTGGTGTTCCTAAGATCTGGAATGTGTTCTTTCCATTCCTCCATTTCATCCTCGGAGTCCTTTTCCATAATTCGGTCCTCCATTTCTTCTATAGCTTTGTGGATCCCTACATCTATTCCTTCCTTATATGCTTTCGTTGCCTCCCTGACAGTCTCGTCTACGGATCTTCTCCCTTTCCTCTGTTTTGAGGTTCCCAGTCCTTTCAACGAGGACCAGATTTTCCTCGTCCTCCGCGGCCTCTTCCTCTGGCTAGACGTGCCATGTCGCAGTTGTCTACTACCTGTTCACAGTGATCATAGTTCAATGTCAGTATAATAAAACCATTACTAGTCCAAATGTTGATTTCCTTGTGGAGTTTTTGTTCTCCATCATTGACTCCCCTCTACTCGCACTCTGTTGCTTCTAGGCATTCAGATGAAATAGCGGTGGGCTTCACCTTCTCCCTACTCAACCCGTCCTACCCCTTGCTTAGACCCAGCTTGGTCTTGATCACTCCTCCATTCTCCCTTCCTCCTGCATTGAAATCCCTCAGGCTAACCCATTCCCTATTCGACCCTGGTAAAGCTTGTAAAGGGAGCTTCACATTGATACTCTCCTCCCTCCCCCTGCCTTGCATGCCATCACCACTCCCTACCCTCGCAGCGCTACCACCTCTGCATGCTACCCATTCCTTACTTAGCTTCCTGCCCAGCTGCCCCTCCCAGGCTTGCTCTTCTCTACTGCCATATGTCCCCCTATCTACCCAGAAATTTGGCCTAAAGAACTTCACCAGACCCTCAATCCTCCATTCCACCTAGATAAAATCCTCTCTAGCCTCGCTAGCCTTTTCCCTGAGAAAAATGCACCACTCCCTATTAGCTTCTATGCCCTCAAGCCTGACCAGCAGTGACGCAGAGCTAAAGGACCCCTCTTCCTCACTGTTTCTGCTCTTTCTGCTTAGCATAATCTCTCCCTGTGGTATTTCCTTCCTGACAGGGCACAATTATCTTCCCCCACCTCGCATGTTATTTTTTCCTTTACTAATTACAGAAAGAAAACAGTTAATGTACCCGTGGTTGCTATGCCTGCTTGCTGAATGCGAGTATGGTTGGTCCTCCACTCTCGTTCTCCTTCTTCCCTGCAATCTATCCATCCTCCCTTCTCCACGCTCCCTCTCATACTTTGCCTTGCCTACCTGTCGTCCCATCCACCTTATGCAGTCGTCCTTACCACCTCTTCCCTTACCTGCATACCAAATGCGACTTCTCCCTTCTGACATCGCTGGAAACATGTGGGACGCCACCACGCCCTACAGTATAAGCGTGTGGGCAATGGTAGGCAGTCCTCTCACCTCATAGCCCCTAACATCCATTATTCCATTGATTACCCACTCCGTCACCCCGATTAGGGGATATAGATTGAGATTATTAATATCAAAAATAATTTTAATAAATTGGTAATTTTAATATTTAATATAAATTATTTTATTTTACTAAAAGAAAAATAATAAATCCACTTTAAACATTAAAAAAAATGTAGTTTAAGTTTACAATTCTCTAATAAAAATAGTATTTATATTTTGATAGATTCATAATTAAATAATTTAGTTATTCTAGAGATATATTTGACAAATTTAATGTATGTAATTATTTTTAAGCTAGATGATTTCTAATAATTAAATTATAAAAATCAAAGTTTTAACAAATAATAATAAGAAGTTATATTTAGAAAATTAATATTATGATGTAATTATTTAAAAAATAAATAAATAAATTTGGTATATACTTAGCTCATGTTTTTTTCAATATTAAAGTGGTAGAAAAAATTAATATTTTTTTTTTACAATATTAATCAAATATTAGTATTTTAATGATATTAATAGTAATTATATTTTTGCTTTTCATGCTTATTATGGATGGATGATTATTGATAGTTATATCTTTCCACCATTTTGTTTATTTATTTTCAATTATAAATTACAAAATAATGAATTAAAATATGAATCACTGCTAAATCGTGAAGTGTGAGAAACACAACGTTTTGAATTATAAAATGGTCACATATGGGAAATACATAATTTTTTTCAATATTTTGAAATGGGTGTGAGAAACACATAGTTTTCTTAATTATAAAATGGTTATAAGAAATATATATATAGCTTGAGTGGGCCTAATGGTGGGGTAGAGTATGTATGCCTTCCTAGACTTAGAATTGTAAAAGGAAAAATACATAAATATTTTAAATATTTTAAAATTGGTATGAGAAACTCATAATGTGTTTGGCTTGGTTGTCACCCTAAAAATGGATATATATATATATAAAATAAGATGAGAAATACATAAAATATTTTAAATATTTTAAAATAGGTTTGAGTAACTCATAATGTTTTGAAATGAAATGGGTCCAATAAGGATATTGATGAGATTAAATGAAAGAAAGCAAGAGTACTTTTGAAAACTAGCGTGTGAAGAAATGGAATGAATCCAAAATAAATAAGGAAATCACGGTCATTCAACTTTGACATTATGGATGTTATCTTACCAACACAACACAACATAATGCTATAAAAAGGGGACGTCCTCCATGGATTGATAAGTATCGCAATAATAACGTTTGGCATCCGAAGGAAGTGTTACTATTTGATTTGAGGTAGCCATGAGGATGACGTCATTTAGCTTTGGTTTACCTCTCATATTACTACTCGCAGTGGTGGGCGCGCAGGATGAAGACTGCACGACGGGTGTCTCTCATAGCTGTAACGCCGCGACATACATGGCCAACAGTCCTACACAGGCTTCTCTGACCGCCATAATCACGGATCTGGAAGAAAACGCGTTTTCGAGTCGACTCAGTGCACGGCGTGCCTTACCAACCTCGCCAATTACATCTCGAGCCTTTGTCGGTGCTTGGGCTCAAGCCAATGACAAGAACTGTTTCATGCGCTACGAGTTGTACAAGTTTTACTGATTATATGTCTAGTACTGAATATATGTCTCATAGCGATATTATTGCTATCTATTTCTTCAATGTGGGTCCAGCGTATCTATCTATTTAGGTACGGTGTAGGTATTTCTTCAATGTTCTAGATTGGGATGGTTTCTAAATTATGTTGCAGAATGTGTGGTGTTTCAAAGTAAATGTTGTAGAATGTTTAATGTTTATCGTCAATGTCAATTACATTACGTTAATTAACGTGAATGTTTTTTCTTCGTCAATGTCAATTACGGTACTTTAATTAATGTGAATGCTTTTTGTTCCTGATGTCTTGTTTTTACAATGTAATACATTAATATTATGGTTAACAAAGCTTATATTTATTATACTTTTGAAATTTTATTATTTCAGAACCATATTTTTTTAGTTTTAGATTATTTATTTATTATTTGCAAAGCTTTGATGATGTCCAATGAGAGATCGTTTTATTTAAATGGGCCTGGGTTAAATAGTTTGCAATTCTCACTGTTTTTATTATAAAAGTTTAATAGATATTTAGATTCTTTCCAAAATAGATTTCATGGATATAAATGTAGTTTTAATTTCATTATTTATCAGTGTTGGATTATTTATGAGTGTTGGATATTAAATTGTAATTTTGAGAAATTTATGTCAAAATTTCTTATAAAATTGACTAGGAAAAATTACACCTAAAAGAAATAATGATTCGAAAAAAGGTTTTTATGGGGACTTTATTTCAAAAATAACCGTGTCAAATTTGTGTATTTATGTTCCACTATTTTATCATTTTCTAGTTTATCTTCAACATAATTCAATTTTGTGAAACTTGTAGTTGCAAATTATTCGTTGTTTTTGTGGGAAAATAAACTACTAATTAATTTACAGTTAGAATAATAATTTCCATTTGCTCTTGAGAATATATTAAAGGTTTGAAGCTTTAGATGCTTGTTTAGCGTGGGTGGACTAATGCTTATCCAATTCGCTCTAGAAGTTATGACATTCTTATGGATGTCTTTGTGCTTGATTCCAAAATGGATTTTTAAATCTATTTCTAAGATTAGCTGCATATTTCTATGGATGGGTTAGAAATATGGTAGGTTTTTTAATTTTGTCAAATGGGATAAAATAAATTTTCCAAAGATGTTGAAAGCTTGAGATCTAAAAAGGTCTTATTCTTTGTTTAAGTTGTTGGAAGCTGAGGTTTGATGGAAGCTAAGGTTTGATGGAGACTGTTATACACAAATAACTTATGGATAGAAGTGGTATTCATAAAGTATATTCACCCTATATCTATTGAACATTGGATTAGAAACTCGAAAAAGAAAAGGATATCCTGGAAGTTGGAAAATGGTGATGAAGTAAGAATGGGTATGGACACATGTGTAGGGTGTGGGAAAAATTAAATTTTTCCTAAGAATTTTGTTGAATTCCTAAATGCAAATAGGAGGTTGTAGATCATGCTAGAATATCTATTTGGGCTGGTGGATGCAATCATGCTAATCAGTTAAATATTCCTTTTGATTTTTCAATTCAGTGGCTAAATTACACTACTGCACTCAATATATTGGATGTTCACCTCAAGGAGAGGGAACAGACATTATGTTGGGTGCACTCCTCTCTTGGGGAATATTCTCCATAAATGTGTTGTTTGAATTTCATTTTGACAAGGGGATTTAACTTGGTGATGTAAACTACTATGGAAACTAAGTTGTTTGGAAAAAGAAAGGATCCTCCAATGGTGCATATAGGAAAATAAGATCCCATAGATGACAAATTATAAAAGGGAAGCATGATCATGCCTAGTTGGTGTGCCCTATGTAAAAATGTTAGGATTATGTGGACCATCTCTTTCTTATGTGTCCTTTCACCCTGGATGTGTGGAACATTGTTTGAGTTTTTTTTTGCCTTAGACTCCATGTGGTAGGGTATCTCATGCAAATAGGTTGGAACAAGAAGACCCAAAAAATGCATAAATCTTCTGCATATCTTCAATTGGTGCATACAGATTGCAAGGAACAATGCCATCATCCAAGCAAATACTAAAGACTCCTAAAAGGCTAACATCACAAGTTCTAACGACATATCACTTAATTTCTAAAGTTGTTCATGTACAATAGCCATGGAACATTATTGTTAAAGAAGATTCCCATTCCTATCCATAAGCATACTTTGATAAGGCATCCCTTGCTAGGGTGAGTGTGTGGGAGAGGATATGATGTGTTAACAAAAGGAGATTAAGAACCACTTAGAAAAACTCTAGTGTAAAAAGAAAAGATGATTTACTCTAATTTCCAAGCTAAGACAATCTTACCATCTACAATTGAACAACCAATATGATGTAATTACAAATATAACTATTCAATTTGTTGAGGACGCAAAACATTATTTAAATAAAAATGTTATATCAAATAACACTTTTGAATTACTATTCAAAACTATATGAAATAGCTAAAACCTTAAAAAAAATTGGAATAAGACTTAACTTTTCAACTCTCATTCTAGCCATATGATATATCCAATCGATAATTGATATAAGATTGAAAAGTAATTAAATTTTCAATTTTCCCATGTAAATCGCAACAATTTCTTACATCCAAGCAATGGTCCAAATGACATGAGGAATGCTCCTTTACACTTATTTCCAAACGAAGGTACTTCAAGTAAAAATTAACATTAAAATATAAATGGACATCTTGCATCTTAACACAGAAAATTCAGTAGCATGAGTGGTTTCAATGTAATTGAATCTAATGACAAGGAATCATGACCTAGAAACAATATGCTACTTCATTGTCCCTTTTCCTATGCGTTCTCATAAGCATGCAAGAGAATGTCTATAAATTGCATTTGGAATGAAATTTGTGACTCACTGGAGAATGTTTACAAATTGCATTTGGAATGCAACTAGTGATTCACTCCAGCAATCTAGAAATTAAGTCAAATAAATTTCCCTTCATGACCGCTAACTCTTTATCACTTCAATAACTTCAATTTCACACATAAGTGTTATTATACAGTAAAATAAGTTGCATGGATATAAGATATATCAGTTTCAAGACACTGAAAGAGAAAAAAATGTTTGTTCTTAATTACATCAACTCATTCCTCTAATACAATTCTACACACTCTTCCTTAATTCGCTCTCCACAGGTTTCTTATTTCTTAATATGTAGCCCCAAAATGGTTACAATCAGATTTTGTTTATATCCAAAATAGTAGGATCTAGTTGAAAAAATAGGGAACAAAATCCTAATTAATTAATAAATTCCAACACACAATAGGTATCTTTCTACTTCTCGATAATTGCAAGCTACATTTGACCAATAAGCCATTAATTGGAACAAACCTCACCATCTAGTCAAGAAACATAGATTTCTAGAAATTACATGGAAAATAAATATTGTGCATGATTCTCCCTCATCATACACCAAAACATCAAATTGGTCATGGACTCTTGTCCATGAGGTCCCATTCTACTGCCTTTTTGTAACAGTGCAACAGATACCCAAGGTTTCTTCCTTCGGTGGTTCCCCCATTTAAGTAATCCTTTCATCCAT
The DNA here is from genome assembly GCA_000404065.3 of Pinus taeda. Taxonomy (NCBI): domain Eukaryota; kingdom Viridiplantae; phylum Streptophyta; class Pinopsida; order Pinales; family Pinaceae; genus Pinus; species Pinus taeda. Next base: position 42,726 of record APFE030451575.1, on the reverse strand, counting down.
TCCTTCCATCATAGTTTCATTATATGTAGTTGAGATTTCCACCTTTTATCTTGAGATGGCACAAGATTTTCCTTGATTTGTTTCTCCTAGGTTACGAAAAATGTTATTTTTACTATCTAGGTAATTGAAAACCACAAAAAATGCATGGATTACTTGGAACCATTAATGATCCGTTGTCTTGGGTTGGATTTTTCCTCAATATACCCTACTACTTTACCATTTGTAGCATTGCTCCAAAACATCTTACCCCAGTATCCTTTAGAATTATTAACTACTACTCATTCATTTGAATCTCCTGTTTCATAACCATTTTTTCTATTCAAAAGCACTATTTGTTTCGCAATTTTTGTTTAAAACCATTAATTAAGCATTTTAATCTTCAAAATTAAATAAATTCTTGTTTGTTCAAGGCAAATTAGTCTCCTTCAAATCTTTTGTTGCAATCTTTTTCTTATATGTTTTGTCATATTCCCTAATTTTTGGATCCCTAGTGGGCATTTTTTTCTCACTCATCAAAATTATGCTTGGATCCAATATCTCTCTGATCCCTTCATTTTCTATTGGTAGTAACATATGCTTTTGTCCATCTTTTTCAAAAGTGTAGGTGTTGACTTTGCCATCTTATCTCACTCTCCTATCAGACTGCCAGGGTCTTTCCAGAAAGACATGACAAGTATCCATCTACAAAATATCACAAAGAACTTGTTCTTAATATTTTCCAATTTGGAACTCTACTTGTTATTTCTCACCTACCAATATTTGTTGTCTCTTCTACAACCATGAAACCTTATACAATGTAGGATGTGGCATCCTATCCAACTGTAATTTCTCTTCCATTTTTGTGGAAAACCAGAATGTGAGAACTACCATTATCAACAATCAACTTGCAACGCTTACCTTTTTCTTTAGAAGTTGTCCTCAATAAGCTTCTTATTTTCACTAGTTCACCTACATACTTGTCTCTTCCTGGTATCACTAGCATCATCCTTAAAGATTATCCTTCTTCTAGAACATTGACACATTATTCTCCCCCCTTTGGAATTTCAAATTCAGGTTGTATTACTTTTGCTTGTCTTCACCCAATTGACCACAAGTATAACATCTCTCTTTTTGATCTCTCCCTCTTCCTCATGCTCTTAAATAAGACCTTCTCCCTCTTGGAATCATTGATTCTTTCTGGTTTTAGTTGTTGGGTGTAGCTGCTAGCTTATCTCTTCTTTTGTTATTATATTCTTCCAGAACACCTTACTCTCCTTCTTTGAATATGCTTCCTCATTTTTCTTCATCTTTCAATGCAACCTCATAAGCTTATTCAACAAATATCTATTACATTAGAGCATATTTAACCTAAATGTCAAATCTTAGATCATTGATATAGCTGGAAACTCTATCATGTGTGCCCTCTATGTATCGTGGTCTAATGCTCACTTTATAAAATTCATATTTATAAGATTATGCATATTCATAAACAAAATTAATTGATAATATCTAGGAAGGAATGTATGTTCCAATTGAGTGATCCTACTCCCTCTCTTGAGCTCTGCTTTGTTCTTCAAGGCCCTTTCTTCTTGCACCCTGTCCCAACATAAAGCTGCATGTCCTCTCATCTTTGCAATAATAAACTTAACTTGGTTCTCTTTTGGTATATCCACTTTCTCAAAATTCTTGTTCAAAGCATTTACCATATCCACCAATCCTTATGGATCCAAACTTCCACTATATGTAGGTACTTCTTCCTTTGACCCAAAGCCTCGATCAAAATATACTTTAAAATTTGACCTTCAGGGTTCTACAACTATCTCATCTTCCTCCTATGCAAGTTCTTCATCACTTGTATCACATGTATGATCATAATGCCAAACGGCCTCTGTGGCTTTTGCCTTCACCGAAGAGTTCTCACATCTTCCCCCAACTCTGTATTTACCACTATTAAACCTCTTCCTTGACCTTTAACTCTTTCAACTCTACATTAATTAGATTCCTGTTTTAATTACCTTACTACTCTAATACAGAATGATGCAATAGCCAAAAGAGATTAAGATCCACTAGGAAAACTCTAGTTAAAAAAGAAAGATAATTAACTCATGTTTTCAAGCCAAAAAAAATCTTACCATCTACAATTGAACCACTAATATGATGAAATTACAAATATAACAATTTGATATTTTGTGGAGAAAAAACATTATTTAAATTAAAATGTTGCACCACACAACTCTTTCGAGCTAGCTCTCCATACCTATAACGAACTAACTTCGACATTTAAAAAAAGACAAACAGGAGTTAGTTATTCACCTCTTACTCCGGCCATACGATGTATCCAATCGATGATTGATATTAGACTAAAAACCAAGAAAAGTTACTTTTCCTAGGTAAATCATAGCCATTGATTACATCCATCCATCAACCGAAATCAAATCTATAACGCTCCTCTATAATAGTATTTCCAAAGATAGAGATTTAAAAAAGAACTTTCAAATTTTAAATGAGCAACTTGCAACTTAACACAAATAATTCAACAGCATGATTGGTTTTAAAGTAATTTAAGCAAACCATAAGACGTGGAAACAATGTTTTATGTCACTTTCCTTTTTCTTATGCATTCTCATAAGCTCATCTGATAATTCCAGTAAATCAACTTCATAATGCAGCTTGTGGCTCACTCCAACAATCTAGGAATTAGCTCAAATAAATTTCCATTCATGAATGCTCAATAATTATCACTACCACATCTTCAATATGTGGCCAAAAAATGTTTACAACTAGATTTTGTTTACATCCACAAAAGTAGGATCTAGTCAACATAATAAGGAGAAAAATGCTAATGAACTAATACATTTCCAACACACATCACATAGTTCCCAACTTTTGGATAACTGCAAGCTACATTTTGGATAACATACCTCACTTTCTATTCAGAAAAAATAGATTTTCTATAAGTTACGTGGAAAATAAACATTTTGGATGACGCTGAGGATCAGAAAAAAACTACTACAAACATTAAAGTGCTCTACATAGGGGTAATAATAACTATGTAGATTTACTTAGCCTTAATATTTCGATCTTGTTTGCTAATGAAGAGGGATGAAGGTAGTTATAATTTTTCGAGGATTATTTTATTAGTATAATTTGGTTAAATGAGATCATCAAATGTCACAGTGTAACTCCCCTCTGTTGTATGTAACACTCCCTTGACCAAAGCTAGGAAATGCTAGGTCTGAGGTATAAAAAAGAAATAAAATACTTTATTATTAATAAAATAATAAATATAATTTAATTACTTGGAAAACGAGACACCAAGGGATGAGGTTCCTACCAAATTAAATCCCATTGGTGAATGGGAATGGATAACTCTTTCATGATAAGACTTCCAGATCCAATTCTAGATAAGCTTAATGGATTTGGAGATAAACATCCATTAAGTTACTTAGGTGGAGAAGGATTCTAAGTTTAAGAAAAACATAAAAGCCTTGCGGGTGAGAAAGACAAGTTGTTATGAGGAAAAGTTTCATGGGAGAGAAAGGCAAACTTTTCTCAGAAAAGCCTAGGAAAATGGATAAAAAGATCCATAAAAGCGTGACGTCACTAAAGGATACCATATCATGAAAGAGGGAATTAAATATCCATTAATGAGATCAACAAGAGGTAATTGATCCATGGCAAGAACTCTCAGTGCAACAGTGAACTAGATGAAGTCAATTCTAGGTTTGGTGGTGGTGCTCAATTTTCGAAATGACATTCTTTCCTCTACTCTCGTCTGATTTAATTTCATGAGATGTTTTGTATGTTGACTCCTTACTCTTTATGATTTCGAATATTTAAGCTTATGGGTATAATTGCACATGTTATCTTTGTTTATGCTATAATTGAATAATCCTGCATGTGACAACTACTGGAACAAAATTTAATCGAAGTTCAATTTCGTAAAGGGGGCATAGTACGTGATTTTTTGGTTGGGTCAAGGAGGTATGTGGCAAATGGTATTAGACCTCTAAGTTCAAACATTGGGGCCAATGGGCCAATCCACCTCTATAATATATGCATGAGTTTCAGGTCCTAAACTAGCTCCTAAACAAATAAGAGGTTATTGAAGGCGATGGTTATAAAATTTCTATAAGAAAAATATTCCAATGAACTATAAAGTAGTGCCTAAGGCCCTAGAAGCCATAAATGTTGCAAAATAATCTTAAAAATATTTATTTGTGAAGGAATTTGAAATCAAAGGTAATTTTGAAGTGAGGTTGCTTTAAAATCTGTGACTTTATTTATATCTTTAAGGTTTGCAATGTTATAGAATGTGTACTCAGGTTATTTATGCCCTAGGATATCTTTGCTATGCATTATGCATTGTGATTTTAATTGTAACCACTGAGGATCATTTAGTTATGATACATATTATTCACTATGTTTCGTATTGCATAAAACATATGTCATTAATGCCTTTGACTATGACAGTAGGACCATGATCATGTTGTATGGCAATACTAGCTATTTTTGACAACGTAGACATGGGGGTGACAACTTACCTATTGAATATGAAGTTGTGATTTGTATGGAATGCATTAGTGCTTGTTTTGGTCATCAAAGAAATGAAATCAAAATGCCTAATTTTATCATGTTGAATGCCCATGTCAATTCTTTCCTCTGGGATATAATGTATGCACAGTAAATGTGAAGTGTTGATTTGGAATATAGTAGATAAATCTATCAATTTGGACCTAAATGCCCACATTGGTTGATGTACTTTATCCACTATATATATGGAGTTAAAATAAATATCTTAGTGACCATTGTAGCATTTAATGGAGTGAGTTTTAGAACAAGTAAACGATTACTGTGTGTATGTGTCACTAAAGAATACTGAGGATCTGAGTGTTATGAGAATTATGTGTGGGGTTAAGATTCAAGGTCAATCGATATCTTGTTTTTCAAAGATAAACATAAATGATATATGTATATGTAATGGCCCATACTTGAATGAGGGTGGAGAAAATAAAAGATGAGGAGGACCAATTTAACACTCCTTTTAGTCAGTGAAAGTTAATTAGAAGCTTATATATATCTGCTCGTATCAATAAATGTAATGAACATTCAACATTCCCCGGGTTGGTACCTCACACAAAAAGGTTGAACTTATTTTCCATGATTGCTTGACATTCTCTCTGGCTTGAATATTATATTATGTTTTGATTCGCTGACTATTTTCATATATATGGCTGATGGCTCACAACATGTCTCCACGTCTCGCATTTTCAATGTTAAAGTGTCATGTTGTCCACTCCTTTTAGCTCCCGTTCTCCATGAACAGTAGTTCGTTTAATTCATTCTCATGGCTCGCAACACAATTTGTGGTTTTCATTCTCCATGTGGCAACGTTGTGCTGAAATAAATTTTGATGTGGGTTTTCACATGCACCACCACACCCAAACAAACAAATTCTAGAATAACTCTTGCATGATGCATCAGTTGAAATCAATTCCTTCAAGCGTTCATTGACCATATACACAACGTACATTAAAAATGTGTATAAGTGACGAATCAAAATAAATATGGCCAAAAGATGGATTTACAATAATAATTTTATGTAAATTACATAGGCTGAAAATTTGAGGAATATATTAAATATAGATCTATATGAAATGTTAAGAGAGGAATCCATAAAGTATTAACTTGGCTGAAAATTATGTCCCTTTACTATAGGCACTGGTTTCTCTAATACCGAAGTGTATATGGGTTGTGTATGAAAACAAAGAAGTAACCCTAAAGGCTTTAATTTATCTAGACCTTACTATTGAAGTGACTTCTCCCTACCTTTTTATCGGGATTACATCGGAGAACAACCTCGCTAATACCACAAGAGATGGATGCATTATAGCCTTGTATTACACCCTTATTTTTCTAATTTAATCTTTGAGTACTAATATTTCGAATTGCGACAAGAGTGTGTATGAATTGACATGTCCCTCTATGGTTCTTAAAATGGGGCAGTGTCAATCAACCCTGACCCGAATCATGGAGGTCATGAAAAACTAGAGAGAGACCTCCACGACACTCATTAATTAACGAATAGTTCAACCTTTTTTAGTTATTGCATCTGATTTTTCTTTTTTTTAAATCCCATGTCATTAAACTCGGTGCGGACATTTGATTTAAACAAAATGACACCTTTTCAATTTGATCGTTATAGAAAAGCTCCTTGTCAACAGTTGTTTCCCTACCAATATTGCTTTTCCACTTGCTTTATCCATAGATCTGGAGATGTACGAATTGCGCAACTATAAAAAATATGAGCTTGCTCTTTGTTGTGGAATATTCTACTCCTCAAAATCATTCGGTGGATAATGGATATCCTCATGGTCATGGTTATCCTTAATTTAGATAGTGTTTATCCTTCATTACAAGTAGAAAAAACACACTAACTTTATCTTCTACTTGCGATGGATACAAATGCTTAATGCCAAGAGCATATCAGAGCTAACATTAATACCACATCTTAGGCCAATGCAGGAGCATTAACCCAACGAAAATCATTGTAATTAAGTAGATATAGGGGGTCATGTATTTTTAGGAAGTTAGATTCCTAAGTGATGAATTGGTGTAATATTAGGCCTTTAAGTGATTTTACCAGATAATGTGAAATATCTTCTAAATGCTCTCGAATAAGGAGGACATGACTGGTTAGTAATGACAAAGAGTTGGGAATCAAATCCAACTCTTAAAGTAGTTCATGATTCGAGGAACGAGAGAAATTTTAGGAATTAATTGAAGTAGAAGTGGACATAGAGGATAGAGTACCTCTAGGAGTCAGTTCAGAGGATTTAGGAGTCAAACCAAGATTAGTTCAACATAACTTCCTGGCATATATGTAAGCCTATGGACAGAATCATAGAGAGAGACCATGATATCGAAGAACAGGTTGTGCAAGACAGAGAAGTCTTGAATGTAATCTTTTGGTTATACATATACATATAGAGTTTTATTCCTGACTGTGTCAAAGCATGTGATATGAGTATTTCCTTAATGTATTATTTGTGAACTCATAGATTCTGTAACAGAGGTTGTAGGCAAAGTCGAAGCAGGGTACAAAGGAGAAGAACGAGCCAAGCGGTTCATGATGGATCTTTGAATCCATTGAGAGATAAAATAGAGCCCGGAGTCAGTGATAAAAACCACAGAAATCAAGCTTAGGATGGAGTCACAGCAGAAACAGTGAAGGAATCGAAAACTTTGAAGAGGAGCTAAATCATGGAAGAACTAAAGACTTAGCATAAAAAATAAGTTAAAGGGAGAAGCGTGAAGTGAAGTATCGACACTCAGTAGCCGTTGGATCTAGAAGATCAACGGTCTAGATGATTTGGCTAAGGAGAAAGGCTAAATATTGCATCGGTGGAGTTTATTACACAGTCTAAGTCCCGCAAGCCTAAATCCTATTTACATTGGAAATCAGCGCAAAACATAGTCCGAGTCTGAAAACCAGAATTGAATATTATAAAGAGTGGCTTATACCCTTATCGGGTCTGCAGGATTGATCGGATCAGCGTTTTGAAGTGGAAGAGATCTGACCATAGAGGAGAGCGATTACGATAATACAATGGATCTTGGACCGTCAGATCGAGAGTCCAAATCGATGACCTAGATCTAATCGCTAATCGCGTATCAGAGCAGTCAAGGGACAATGCAATGCTATGCGATGGGCCGATCAGCGATGTGCCAATAGCTGTTGGATCGACGAATGAAATGGGCAGCAGAGATTGAATCGGAGATCAGAGTTTGGGAGGAATAAGTGCCGAATGGAAAGCGGAAGATACGGACCCAACAAAGTTTATAGTGGCGGGTCTATAATTTTTGAGATTCGGTTATGGGTTTCAGAGCGTAGTTTTAATGTAATCCCTTCATATTCTATAAATTGCATGGCCGAGTCTTTGAAGGAATATTGGAGTCGGAAAGGTGGTGAGGAATATATGCATGTAAGACCCACGGAGGAGCCGATAGCCGATTGCGATAAAGTATGTCCTCAGGAAGTGTGCTAAGGCCGTACTGAGACAGAAAAAAGGTGTGATTGCAAATGTTTTTCTTTGTAAATGATTTATAAGGAAAAAGCGCCGAAGTGAGGTTTTGATTTGTTAAAACCATACATAACCAATGTATAAAGGGAGATGGTTACATATATGTGAATTATGGGTTCATAAGGGTTGAGTGAGGAAAGTTAAGTCCCGATAAGAAGGATATAATAGAAGACTTTAGTAAGTGGGTAAATGAAGGCTTTAGGATTGATTTAACTCCCAATAGGAAGTTTAAGTGGGGTGATTAGTTCCGATACAAAGGAACCAATGATAAAGGGGCCTTAACCATGTATGGTTAGAGATTTGACTCCTTTGTGAGTCAAATACCAGGGGCATATGTATTTATGCATGTTTATGCATACTATGGGTATGTGTCGGGGTATCCCTGCATCAATAGTGGTATCAGAGCAGACTTGTTCGAAATAATTAGTGTTAAAACCATTGGGGTTAAACAGAATAGAGTAATTCTATGTGAAAGAATTAAAAACAGAGTTATGTGTTAAGGTGTTTATGCAGGCAAGAGGAAGGATTAGATTCTAATCTGATAGGAAGAAGGCACACAAAGGTGATGAGTAGCACAATTTGTAGATGCAAGAGATAGAGGAAATCCATTCAAAGTACAGGTGGAATGGTAAAACAAGATCATGATGAGATCTTGAAGGTGAGGTATTATGTTCTGTTTTAAATTGAGAATGTGTGTTTTTATACTAATGCATAGGTCATAGCAAGAGAAGTTGTGAGAGGAGAACCAGCTGTGTTCTTGAAAATAGAGTAAGGAAAACACTCTGAAGGAAAAGTGGCAGAATCCAACATAAGATTGGACAAAGAGGAAAATTGAAGTGTTCTCAAGAGAGACTGAGAGATTGCAGAAGCGTAGAAGGAACAAATGTGTTGCTCAAGAGGAGGTTCCCGATAGAGGACCGTGCTTACCAAAAGACTGAGTGAGGAGAGCTTAGTGAGGTAAGATTGCAGCAGGAGAACTAGCTATTGCAGGGGCTTGCTGCAAAAAACTGAGGAGACCATGAAAAAATAAGAGAAAGAAGATGGCTACTGATAGTCGTAACAGAGGTTTAGAGAGAAGCCACAATAGAAGAAAGATGAGGAAAGAGGATACCAAGGAAAATGGAAAGAGTATGAGTCAAGAGGAGATTAAAAAAGAGATGGATGAATTAAAATAAAAACTTGATGCATTAAGGAAGATAATTGAAGAAGACCAGAGACAAGGTTGGGTATTAAGGAAGAAGCCAGTGGAATGCCATGAGTTGCAAAGAAGGCTACAGCAAAAGCAAGTAAGGTGTCTGATGGAAAAACTCAAGGAAGCTGAGTTAGAAATGGAAGAGTTCATTTGTGAACTAGAACAGGGAGAAATTCTGGGAGAAAGTGAAAATCAAGACATGAAGACTGAAACTTCAAGTGAGGCCAAAGGGTCACATGGTTTTAAATCTGACAACTTGTGTATGTTTTCAGGTGAAACATGTAAAGAAGGACAATTCGCTGATATTGTCATAAAGGAGGAAGAAGACAAGAAGAATCTAAATTTTGTTTTAGAAGAAGATGAGATAGATAGGTCTCATATACAATTGGGTAAAGATATCAAGCAACCAAATGAAGAGCTTGAGGAGATTGAAGAAGAGACCATCGAAAATTTTCTGAATCATATGGAGGATGTATAATAGTAAGGAGATATGATGGTTGAAGCATCAAGTGAGACCACAAGGTCTTATGTTTTTAAAGCTAATAGTTTGTGTATGCTGACAGGTATTGCAGGAGAAAAGCAACCTTTGAAAGATATCTTCATAAGAGATAAAGATCTAGAAGAAAAAGGTGACAAAGAAAACTTCTCAGAGGAAGAATAATTTGACTGCATACAGAAGGAAAAGTCTATGGATGAGTCTATAGAAGCTGTCATGGAGATGAGGAATTAGGATCTTATTTTGATGAAGAATTAAGAAATATTGTCTTAGAAAGGTAATCAAATGAGATTGATTAATGTTATTGATGAAAAACAAATGCAGGAGAATGTTAATGAAGATGATGAGACAAGGATAACTCTGGGAGAAGAGTTACAGAGGGATAGCAAGGAAAAATGTACTGAAGAAGGAGGACATCTACTGAAAGATGTTAAGGAAGAAGAAGTCTATGCAAAAGACTTATTAAAGGGAAAAAGGACATCTAATGATTTAGCAATAACAAAGGAAGTTATGGAAAGTTGTGTGCAATTTCCAAAATCTACTTCAATTGAAATTATTGAGTTATATATAAAATTAGATTTTCAAAGAAAGGAGTTGGAAAGACAGAGGATAGATGTTCAAGATAGATTGTTGAAAGGAGAAGACACAAGAATTGTCATGAAGGAAGGTCATAAGGAAAAAGAGATGAAAATGAAAGTTAAACAGATTGACACTGCAAAAAATGAGTTCACCAGAGTGGACAAGAGCAAGAAGGCATCATTAGGGCCAATGGTGTGGAAGAGAGACTAATGGACAGTCTCATGAATTCTTTTGAGAATTCAGAATAGCATAGTGATGTGTTGACAGAGGAGGAATAAACAGAGCAACAAATTTAATTGTTGCCAAAGGAAGATAAGGCACAACAACCTTATGTTTTTAATTTTAACAAGTGTTTTGTGAGTACAAGTTTTGTTGCAATTGTTGGAGGAGATTTGACACAAGTGAACAACCAAATAAAGATGAAAGAAGAGAATTCTATGGAAGAATTTAATCCATGGAATAGAGAAGTTAAATTGCTGGAGAGAATGCTGGATAGTCATGATTCAATACAGAAAGAGGTAATCATGAAAGAGGGTAAGGATGATAGGGAGGCAGTCAACATAAGATTCAACATAAAAGTCAACATAGAAATAAAAGCAAAAGTTGGAGTAAGCAAAGTAAAAGTTGGAACAAGAGCAAAAGAAGAAGAAAAAGTAAACCAACAGCTACAAAGAGGAAGTACTCAGCAGCAAATTAAAGAATTAGTGGACAACAACAACAACCTGAAACAAAGAGAAGAAGGCAGAAGTAAGAAACATAACATCGAACAGTCGAAGAATATGCTGGACACAGAGATTGAAGAAATGTGGCAGCTGATGATGAGGAAGTCCAAATGGAGGAAAATGGTAGCAACAATAAGTATGATCAATCAGAGTTTGAATCTCATTTACAAGAAGAAGAAGATGGAGAAAAAGACAGTAAAAGTGCAGCAACAACAAAGGAACAAGACATTTGGGCAATTACAGAACAAAGTGTGGGATCCAAGAAGACAAAGATCATAAGACACATGATCAGGAGATCATGAACATTTTCCACTTTAGGAGTCTGATGCAGGAGCATTAACCCAAGGAAAATCATTGTAATTAAGTAGATATAGGGAGTCATGTATTTTTAGGAAGTTAGATTCCTAAGTGATGAATTGGTGTAATATTAGGCCTTAAAGTGATTTACCCAGATAAGGTGAAATATCCTGTAAATGCTTTTGAATAAGGAGGACATAAGTGGTTAGTAATGACAAACAGTTAGAAGTCAAATCCAACTCTTAAAGTAGTTCATGATTCGAGGAACAAGAGAGATTTTAGGAATTAATTGAAGTAGAAGTGGACATAGAGGATAGCGTACATCTAAGAGTCAGTTCAGAGGATTTAGGAGTTGAACCATTATTAATTCAACAGAACTTCTTGGCATTTATGTAAGCCTACGAGCAGAATCACAAAGAGAGGACACGATATCGAAGAATAGGCCTGTGCAAGACAAAGAAGTCTCAAATGTAATATTTTGGTTATACATATACATATAGAGTTTTATTCTTGACTGTGCTATAGCGTGTGAGATGAGTATTTCCTTAATGTATTATTTGTGAACTCATAGATTCTGTAACAGACATTGCGAGGCAGAGTCGAAGCGGAGTACAGAGGAGAAGAATGAGCCAGGCGATTCGCGATGGATCTTTGAATCCATGGAGAGATTAAATAGAGCCCAGATTCAATGATAAAAACCACAGAAATAAAGCTCAGGAGGGAGTCACAGCAGAAATAATGAAGGAATCAAAACCTTTTTAGAGGAGCTAAATCATGGAAGAACTGAAGACTTGGCATAAAAACTAAGTAAAAGGGAGAAGCATGAAGTGAAGTATCGACGCTCAACAGCCGTTGGATCTGGAAGATCAACGGTCCAGATGATTTTGCTAAGGAGAAAGGAGAAATATCACACCGGCAGATTTTATTACACAGTCTAAGTCCCACAAACCTAAATCCTATTTACATTGGAATTGACGCAAAACATAGTCCGAGACTGAAAACCGGACTTGAATATTATAAAGAGTGGCTTATACCCTTATTGGGTCCATAGGACTGATTGGATCAATGTTTTGAAATGGAATGGGTATGACCATAGATGAGAGCAATTGTGATAACACGATGGATCCTGGACTGTCAGATCGAGAGTCCAGATTGACGGCCCAGATCTAGTCGCTAATCGCATATCAAATCAGTCAAGGGACAGTGTGATGGAACACCGATAGGCCGATCAACGATGTGTCGATATTCATTGGATTGACAAATGAAATGGACGGCGAAGATTGAGTCAGAGATCGGAGGTTGGGAGGAATAAGCGCCGAATGGAAAGTGGAAGATACAGACCCGAAGGCGTTTATAGTGGCGGGTCTATAATTTTTGAGATCCGCTTATGGGTTTCAGAGCGGAGTTTTAATGTAATCCCTTCGTATTCTATAAAGTGCATGGCCGAGTCATTTAAGGCATATCGGAGTCAAAAAGGTGGTGAGGCATATATGCATGTAAGAACCACGGAGGAGCCGATAACCGATTGCAATAAAGGCTATCCTCAAGAAGTGTGCTGAGGCCGTACCGAGACGGAAAAAAGGTGTGATTGCGTATGTTTTCCTTTGTAAATGATTTATAAGGAAAAAGCGTCGAAGTGAGGTTTTGATGCGTTAAAACCATACGTAACCAATGCATAAAGGGAGATGGTTACATATATGTCAATTATGGGTTCATAAGGGTTGAGTGAGGAAAGTTAAGTCCCGATAAGAAGGACATAACAAAAGAATTTAATAAATGGGTAAATGAAGGCTTGACGATTGATTTAACTCCCGATAGCAGGTTTAAGCAGGGTGATTGGTTCCAATACAAAGGAACCAATGATAAAGGGGCCTTAACCATGTATGGTTAGATATTTGACTCCTTTGTGAGTCATATACCTGGGACAAATGTATTTATGCATGTTTATGCATACTGTGGGTATGTGCGGGGGTAAACCTGCATCATAGGCTCCTCCAGCTCTCGCCATAGAGGCATGTTGATGTAAAATCATATGGAAACATCTATCGGGATTGCGGAGAGGAGTAGAAAAAATAGAGTATGGAGCACAACTCCATCGATTTCCTTCTCTTGACGCCTAGTGGTGGTAGCAGGCGATGGTCATATGCGTGGATTGCAACATCCCTTGCTTCATTGTAATACTTTGTGATCGAGCACAGTTACGGTAGTGTGTTCACAAAAGGGCCAATCTCCTCTACAACAAAATTCAAAGCTTCAACGCCAAGGAATATTTTTTTCCTGTTCTTCAAAGGATTAAGGACATTCTAGTCAATTAATTGCTAAGAGGAAGTAACTAGCAAGAAGTGTTAGTGTGGAATTATTTAAAGAATGTGCTTCCTTGCAGAGTGATAGGTTTGAGTGGTTAAAGGTCACGATATTTGTCTCAATTGGCTACAGTAGTGGTTTGACCATTGTCTAATTGTTGGCAATGTTGTAGTTAACTGCATTCTGTTGGTCAATGTTGTTATTAGTAATTGAGTTCCTTATGATGGGTCATTTACCCTGAATCTATAGTTGGCATAGAATTAGAAGATGGAGGACAAAAATTTGAGTCTAAACATGACTTATTTGAGATATTTGAGTCTTAATTATATATACCCTCTTTGGTTTAAATTTTTTGTAGAATTTTACCACTAGAAGATTACAAATGTTACATGTTGATTGCAGGAGCATGTTTATTTAGCTCAAAGCTATGGAGTATGCTCGCCAAGTGTTGACATTTTTTTAGTTGTTCAAAGATGTTTTCTTTGTCTTGAAATTGGAAATTTGATGGCAGTTGGGATTGGAGGCTGAATTCGTGCTGAAGCACCTCCATGCAAGCATTCACTTAATGATTGGAGGGAATTGTTCTAGATGGAATCACTACCCAAAAAATGACTTTGTTCTTTTAGCATCATGGTAATAATTTTCTTCCATGATGTTGCAGGTAAAATTTTGAGAGATACGATTGTGCATTGCATGTTTTTTTATAAGCCACCTATGCTCACAATTTAAGAAGTTTATTCTTTAGATGCACTTCATAGTAATATTTGTACTTTGTATTGAATTTCTCAAGTCTATGTATTGTATTCATACACCATGGTGGATAACTATAATAGAATTGTGGGAGAAGAAACCCTGTAAGGTTAGATTTGAACAAATAATATTGCAATATTGTTATATAACATAGAACCTTGCACTATTGTGATGGAGTAGAGAGTAGTCCAAAGAAGTGAAAACAATTAGCTTGTTCAATATTTTCAAGAGGTAGAAGTGGTCAACCTTAAAGTGGTTATTGTTTTATTGTGCCTAGCTATCAAGGGTTTGGAATTATGTGAATATTATTTTTTTCTTTCATTATATGTTGTGCAAGTTTTTTCCAAACTTAACTTGTTGTCCTAGCTTTAGATTCTCAGAGTCGAGCTTGATGAATAAATGAATTTGAAATAATTGTAAGGTATGATTATGGAGAGTCTCGATGATGATATTTAGTGGTGTGGTCATCATGGCTTATGAATATGAAAGCAAGTGTTAAAAGGACTAATGGTGGATGAGGAAAATTTGAATCCTATGGGTAACTACATGTTGATATGTCTCCTCTTACATATTGTCATCATATTACTTTGCTCATATTAAAATTGAATTATGGTTTGCATGATTGTGAAGTGTAGTATAATCGAAGACATAGCTTAATAGAATGAAGTTATACTTATAAGATATCTTAAGGGAAGAAGCATTGAACTATTATGAGGTAACGGGAAAATGGAAATAATAACATAATAAATGCTCTTTCCATAGATCATGGTGAACATGAAGAAAGATAGATGGAATCTATATACATCTCATGAAAGAAGTTCATGACATTTTATCAATGTAGCCGAAATTGATGGGTAATTAACTGATTTCCATCCTAGAACAGATTCTGAAGGTTATCTTTAATTGTATCTATTCATGAAGTTCCCATAAAATATCATTAAGTTCATGAAAGATAAGTCCCTATGTGTGCTATGAGACTATGGATTTTTTTTCAAATTGTCTTCCAATTTAATATTTTTTGTTAATTGGTGCATCTACATGTAATGTTGTAGTTCATTTTTTGATGTGGTTTTGGCCACAGGATGAACTCTTAACTCACACTTATGGGGAAAACGCTTCAGATATACACTACTGATAGGAACTAAACCTTACCTAGTCATTACTCATATATTTAGTAGCAACATGCATATTTAATTGGACATGTATAGTTTGGAACCTATAGGTTTCTTTAAGTAAAGAAATATCTCAATAATTATAACTAAGAGATGTAAGAGGCATTTAAATTGAAATAAGGTCAGAGTTATGAAGTGTATGCACACATGTAATACAACTCACTATATACATGTTGAAGAGGACATTATAGATTAATAATTTTATGACCTTCATAAGTAGGTCAATGGGACTCGCACCCAAAAGTACATATGGTGTAAATACATAATAGGAATCTAAAAGAGGCTCCTAGTGCTTCTTGATTAATATAAGTAAGACAATATTAAATGCAATCTCAAGAACACATTCCCAAGTTCACTCAAATTTCAATGTGTAAATTTTTGCAACTCAAGTATGCAACCTCAAACTTCACAACCTTGATTTTCATATCCATCCAGATAAATATGGGGTTCTGTCAATGTCTCACAAATAGGAACCTTTCAAATCTACAACAAAAAAATGATGCTTCTAGTAGAATGAGTGTAGATCTTACAAATGTAATTCTTCTCAGAAGTGATAAGATAAAAATGAACCATGTGCTTCTACTATATATAAAGAAAGTATCCATGCTTCATGAAATGACAAAAATATTAGATATGGTGGTGTTGGATGGAATTGAAGTAGAAATAGTGCAATTCTGTAACACCCCTACATTGTATGTAAAACTTTTCTAACCTAAGCTACAAAAATTTAGGTATGATGTGTAACAAGCAGAAGCAAATAATTTATCCTGAAATAAATAAAATAATCTCTTATAAACCGAGGCACCAAGAGATGAGATTATGTCCAAATCCCATTGATGAATGGGAAGAGATAATTCTTTCATGATAAGACTTCTAGGTCCAAATCCAGATAAGCTTAGTGGATTTGGAGATAAACATCCATTAAGCTACTTGGCTAGAGAAAGATGATATGTTAAGAAAAAACATAAAATATTTGCGGGAGATAAATGAAAGCTTTTATGAGGAAGCACCTCTAGGGAGATAAAGGCGAGCCTTTCTTGGAAAAGCCAAGGAAAATGAATAAACAATATCCATAAAAGCGAGACGCTGCTAATGGAAACCATATCATGAAAGAGGTTATTAAATACCTGTTGGAGAGATCATAAGAGGAAGTTGAGACATGGCAAGAACCTCTACTCGAGGGTGAACTGAAAGAAGACAATTCTAGGCTGGGTGGTGGTGCTCAATTTTCCAAGTGACTATCTACAAATAAGCAAGTTTACTTCAATTGCTTGGGATGTATTGTATGTGGCCACTTTACTCTCTTTGTTTTCACATATTTAAACTTATGAGTATAATTACATGATGTCATACTATGACTCATTAATTTTAGTGTTGTGGACTTTGTGAGTGTATGATGCATGGATAATCCTTTCCCTTAGATGATGGAATAGTGGTGATTAATTTTATATGAGACAAATATGTTCAAAGAGTAATTATCTTTTAAGATGTGAAATGGTATAGTCTATGGTTCAGGTTATTTATGCTATGCATTATGCATCATTAGGTGAATTTCATCTGCATAGCCATCATGTAACCATTTATTCCTATTACATAAAATATTTATCAATAATACTTCGACTATACCAGGTAGGACTATGATTATGATTCATGGCAATGCTAGCTACAACAAAATTCTGGATAGTATTCCATTAATGTTTGTGTTGTGTCATTAAAGAATCTTATTGTTTTCATGCCATGATTAATTCTTTTCTCCAAGTTGAAATTTATGTTTAAGGGTTGATTTGAAATGTTGGTCTTGTAATTTAATGAAAAGGTCCACATGATGGATTCGGTAGAGCATATAAAGAAATTGTGGTATTGTCGATCCAAAATTGATCGAAGATAAACAATAAGGTATTACAAACTCATGTGCATGGATGTGCCTATGTTACTTTATGTAAAGGATTGATAAGATTACAAAATACACAGACACTGAAGCAGTTAGAGAAAACACAGTAGGAAAAACATGTAAAGGCAACAAATTTAATAAGGAGTTCACCCAACACTCCTGGGCTATGTCCCCTGGTCCAGCGTTCAGTGGTGGCCTCTCTATTATGTTTTCAAAGAAGAGTTTTTACAACAGTGAGCTCAATTTGAGTCTCACTCAACAGATAGAAATCAACAAGACTGTACTTTGGTTCCCCAAGTCTCTGGAGTACACAGACTGTCTTTACTAATTCTCGACCTCCTATGGGTCACAATGGTATGAGTCCAATCTGAGACTCAATACATGATAGGCATTTACAGAGGAGTTTGCTTGAACCTCTCAAGACTTCTCTGAAGTACACAGACTTTCCGAATCTCTCTATCTTTGTCTCGATGCTACCTTTTTCTTCTGCAGATCAGCTCAATTTCTTCTCTCTATTCTCTACTCTCAGCTTTTCGTAACTAACTTACTTGCTTCTAACTTGCTTTCCTCTCTCTCTGTCAATTCATGGCTTTTAATCCAATCTTCTTTCTGACTGTTCATTTCCGCTTCCCAGCTTTCTGGTTCCCCTGCCTCTATCCATTTGAATTCCTCTATTCTACATCATCATCACTCTAAAGCACCTCATAGGTAGGTGGCCATCTATTTCGTAACGAACTGAGTGTGAGTTTTCTTCGAAGTCTTTGAAACGACTATTTTTACCGTTAACTCCAAGAATTCCCATGAACATGACCTTCTACCAACGCATCATCCACGTGGGACTTGAAATATTATACAACTCTACTTGTTTACCCCGTCAAATCTAGTCATCCATTGGATGCGTCTCCACCATCAATTTGGAGCGTCCAGATCCTACGGTCATCGTTCATATCGAGCGGGTAAGTAACATGACGTTTACCCGTCCGATGTGAGCAGTTTTCTCTCTCTTTCACCAGACATGTGGCACCCATTGTGTGGCATCAGGCAGGACTCGGTTGAAATCGCTTACCGCTCAAAACCCTTCTGATATTCTGCCAGTTTTATGGGACCCCTCCTCTAACAGAATCGGCGCGATATCTGTTACATTTTATAATTTTTCGGGTCCGGGCGCTGGGGGCTTTTCCTTCTTTGAGGGGTTTTCCCAGTGATATGAGATTAATGTCTTGTCTCTAATCGCATATCAGAAACTGCCCCCATTTCTTGAAATGACCTCCTGTTCTACTAATTCATGATAGTGCGCATTACCATGGGTCGACGGTCTGTATGCTTGACCGAGGGTCCTCATTGCTCCGTGATGATAAAAAATTGCAACTATTACGAGGATATCTATGATAAGCTCAATCTTTATAAGACTTTGAAACTTTGACATGGATTTTACAGGGTTCATGAAAACTTAGAGAGTGTTCTAGGATCCAATTCATATCATGGCCTTCCCACTGAAAAAGCTTTTGAACCACCAAAAGTTGGTTTTTAAGCATCCATCAAGTGAGGGTACAAATTCGTCGCTTGCCCAATTTCTATCCATTTCGCATTGCTTGGTTTTGAACCTTTGAGTCCAATCCTGAGGTACTCAACATCCCCTATGTGCGTAGTTCTCACCTTCCTATCCAGAACTGTATCTTCCAGCAATTCATTGAAATATTCAGGTAACAGATCATCAATAGAAGGAATCTGACTCTGCTCTTTGGGATCTTCAATCAATGAAGGTTCAAATAGTCTCAATCTTTCTACATTAACTACTGAATAGATGTGCATGTAAGCTGGCAAATCAAGGTGAAAATCATTCTCACTAATTTTCTCAAGTATCTTGAAAGGTCCATACCTTATTGGCTTCAACTTACTACCTTCACCTTGCATTCTATCCTTGCTGATATACAGCCAGACTTGATCACCAACTTGGAAGCTATGCTCAATCTGATGCTTGTCATGCCTTGCCTTGTACTTGACTTGGCTCTTTTCCAGCTATTCTTGTACTACCTGGTGAATCTCTTGGATTTGTTCAATGAACTTGGTTGCCTTGTCCACATCACTGTGTCCATCAACCGCTATGTCTTTACCAAAGACAAAATCTAAGGGAGACCTTGGTGTGAAACCAAAACAAGTCTCGAAAGGAGATCTCTGTGTAGAAGAATGTTTAGCACGGTTGTAAGCATGCTACACATAATATAAATTTTCATCCCAAAGCTTGGGATGCTTACTGCAATAGCCTCTGAGAAACTGGATCATTATCCTGTTGACCACTTCTGGTTGGCCATCTGTTTGTGGATGAAAGGCTGTGCTCTCCTTCAATCTGGTGTCTATCAATTCCCGTAAACTCGACCAAAACTTCCCAACAAATCAGGAATCTCGATCATATACAATGGAAGTGAGTAATCCAAAATAAATCCATACACGTTGAAAGAACAACTTTATTGTTTGTTCAGCTATAATTTGTTTGTTACAAGGTATTAAAATACACATTTTGTTGAACTTGTCCACAATAACATATAAATAGTCATGACCTTTTCTAAATTTAGGCAGTCCCCCAACAAAGTCCATGGAAGCACTTTCCCAAGGATGAGAAGGAACTGGCAGTGGAGTGTACAAGCCTAGTTTTCTATTCCTGGGTTTGCTTTTAGCACACATACTACATCCTCGTACATATCTAGAAACTTTTTCATTCATTTTTGGCCAATAACAAAATCTTTACAGTTGTGCAACTGTTTTACTTACACCAAAGTGACTTGATATTAGAGAAGTGTGTGCTTATCGAATTATCTTTACTCTTTCAGTTTGTGGAATGAACTTTCCAAAATAATGCAAGAGTTGGTCCTTAACATGATAATCCATTTCTTCTACTTGTTTGCCACGACTTAAAGTTTCATATACATCTTTAAAATCTATATCTTGAGCATATTGTTCAATGTAGCTTTAATGCAATATTGAATTATGCTTAAGTATAGTAGTGCATTTATGATTGGTCTAGACAACATATCTGCAACTTTATTGTGTATGCCCTTTTTATATCTAATGACAAGATGAAACTGTTGTAGAAAACCCATCCACCTATAGTGTCTTGATTACTGCAACTTAGTTTGGGAGTGTAAATATTAAAGTGGTTGATGATCAGTATGTATAACTATCTCTTTGCCCATTAAATAATGTTTCCACTTTTTCACACTCTATACTAATGCATACAATTCCTTATCATATGTGGGATAGTTAAATATTTCAGAATTAAATGTCTCAGAATGATAACATATGGATTTATCATGTTGTATCAACACTGCTCCCATGGCATAGTCACTGGCATCCGTTTGAATCTCAAGTGGTCTTTGAAGATCGGGCAATGCTAGTACTGGTGTTGTATTAATATTTTCTTTCAAGGTGTGGAAGGCTTTCTGTTGTTTGCCTCCCTACTAAAACACCTTGTTCAATCCTGTTAAATCATGTAAGGGAGATGCAATTAAGGAAAAGTTAGAAATGAACTTTCTCCAATATTGTGATGCTCCTAAGAAGCTTCTAACTTCTATAGCAGATTTGGGTTTAGGCCAGTCTACAATGACTGGAACCTTAGAGGGATCTATCTTCAATTCACCACCCCATACTAGATGTCCCAAATAATTCAAAGATGTTTTTCCAAATTCACATTTTGAGAGTTTAACATAAATATTTTCTCTTTTAAAAACATCTAGGGTCTGCTTAACATGCTTTAAATGTTCTTCCCACATTTTACTGAATATAAGAATGTCATCCAAATATGGAATGACAAAATCATCAAGAAAAGGTCTAAGTACATCATTCATTACTCTCATGAAAGTAGCAAGAGCATTAGTTAAGCCAAAAGGCATAACCAGCCACTCATACAATCCCTGCTTTGTTTTGAAAGCAATGTTCCATGCATCTTGCTCTGCAACTTTGACCTGATGATATCCACTATGCAAGTCTAACTTGGAAAAATAAACAGTGTCTTTCAATTGATCTAATAGATCATCTATGCGAGGAAGAGGATAACGATTTTTGATTGTTATCTTATTCAGTGCTCAGTAATCAATGCACATTTTCCATGAGCCATCTTTGTTTCTCACCAAGACAATTGGAGACCCACATGGTGATGTGCTCAGTCTGATGAACCCCTTCTTGAGCAACTCCTGCACCTGCTTCTTGATTTTTGCATTCTCTAAAGTGGACAACCTTTTATACTTGTGGTTGCAATTTTTGATTCATCTCCTGAGTTTGACCCCAAATTGCTGCAATAGACTTCTTCTTCTTGCCCTTGAACTTCTTAGGTCTCAGCTTCGGATGCAGAATCCAACAGTGCTCATCATCATGCCCATCCTTCTTACACTGAGTGCATGAAGACTTGCTTTTCTGTACAGTGTTTGTCTTCCTCTCTTTCCATTTGTGTTTTCTTTTCTCCTTATTTTTGCTTGCAGTGGGTTGGGATGATCCCCCAACTTCTGGGTTCCGATTCTTACCTCTAGCTTCTAGATGTGTAGCCTGAATGGACACCTCATCTATACTAGTGGGTTTAAACATGATGATGGTGTGCCTCATGTAGCCGTGTAGACCACCTATGTATTTCAACAGAGTCTCAGGTGAGTCTAATGAAATTCCTAGAATCAAAGCTCTTTTCCTAAATTCTTGGGTGTAACCTTGTACACTTTACCCTTTCAATTGGCGAAGAGTTTGCCAGATCATCATGGATTGTTGCATGTAAGCTAGTGGATAGAACTACTTTTTGATTGCAAAAACAAATTCACTCTAAACATAAAGAATCTTACCATGTTTCTTCATGTTAGCTTGTGTCCTACCTTCCCACCATACCAAGGCAGTGCCTCCAAGGCGTAGGCTGGCCAGCTGAATCTTACTTTTGTCTGAGTCAATGCTTTGCACTCTACAATAAATATCAATCTGTCTGATTCAATTATCCAGCTTCTCTGCATTCAACTATCCATCATATATTGGTAAATCAAATTTAACATCTAATTTAATCAAAGATGTCTTCTTTTTACTTTCAGGGCTATTAGGAGGTGTGAGAAATTTTTCTTCTTTCCCTTTTCCTTTAGAGTTGTCATGGAGGAGAGATTCTTCTAAACCTTTGTCTTGTTTGGAGCTTGATGAATCTTCATGTTTATGTTTCCTAAAGTCCCTATACATTTCCTCCACCATTGACTTTAGGGTCATAAAACTATCCATGAACTGGGAATCTGATTCCAAGTGATTTTTTTCTGACATTTTCATCTTAGAATAGACTCTTCCAATTTCTAGGTTAGTTTCAACCAACTGTCCTCCTAATTTAAGCTTTGATCTAGTTAGCATTCAACAACAAAAATCCAGCACAAGCTTGTCTAACCTTAACAACATAGTGCTCTGATACCACTTGATTTGAAGTCACTCGTAAATGACCTCAGAGAATTAATGAAGGTATTACAGATTCATGTGCTAGGGTGTGCCTATGTTATTTTATGCAACGGATCGATAAGATTGCGAAATACACAGGCACTGAAACAGTAAGAGAACACAGTAAGCAAACACATAAAACATAAGAAGCTTAATAAGAAGTTCACCCAATCCTCCTGGGCTACGTCCCCTGGTCCAACCTTTAGTGGTGGATTTTCTTTTGTGTCTTAAAAGCAGAGTTTTAAGAATAATGAGCTCAATTTGAGTCTCACTTAACAGATGACGATCAGTAGGATTATACTTGGATCCCCCAAGTCTCTAGAGTACACAAACTTCCCTTACTGAATCTCGATCTCAATTGGTCTCAGTGGTATGAGTCAAATTTGGCACTGAATACCAGACAAGTATACACAGAAGAGTTGCTTGAACCTCTCAAGCCTTCTCTGGAGTTCACAGACTCATGGACTCTCTCTGTCTCTGTCTGCTCGATGTTGCTTTTGCTCTGCAGGTCAGCTCGGCTTCTATGTTATCTGCAATTTGCTTCTCTCTTGCCTCTCGGCTTTCTACATATCTCTCTCTCTCTGCGTGCTTCTCTTACTCTCTGTTTGTTTGTGGCATAAAGCCAATCCACTCCCTGACTGTTCGTTTCTGCTTCCTGGCTCCCTAGATCTCCTGCCTCTGTCTGCTTGAATTCCCCTGCTCTACATCATCACCACTGTGTAACACTTCACAGAGAGGTGGCCACCTGTTTCCTCATGAAATGAGTGTCAATTCTCTTTGAACGGTTGTTATTTCCATTGCTCTAAGATTGCCCGCGAAACTGATTCCTCTGCCAACTCATCGGTCATATCGTACCTCAAATCTCATGTGACTTGGCCTATTTCCCCGTCAAATCTGGTCATCCATTGGATCATTTCTTTGTGGTTGATCTGGAGCCTCTAGATCCTACAGTCTCTATCCATATCGGGCGGGTAAGTAGCATGACCTTTACCCATTTGATGTGAGCATTTTTCTCTCTCATTCGTTGGACGCGTGTCTCTGAGTGTATGGCATCGGGCAGGACTTGGTCGAACCTGCTTATCGCTTGAATCTCTTTCGATATCTTGTCGGTTTTAGCGCAGGACCTGACTTCTGAAGGAATCGGTGATTTCTGTATGGTTTTATGCTTTCCTCGTGACCGAGCACTTGGGGGCTTTGCTTCACCAAGGGGGATGCCCTGCGATATGCGATTAGCGCATCAAAAACTACCTCTGTTTCTGGATTTGACCTTCTGTTTGTCAATTTGTGCTAGCACGCGGTTATCATGGGCAAACGGTCTGCGTGCTTTGACCGAGGGTCCTCGTTGCTCCGTGCTGATCACAAATTGCCATTGTTTAGAGGTTATTTCTAATAAGATTGACATCCATAAGACTTTGAAACTTTGGCGTGAGTTTTTTACAAAGTTCGGGAAACTTTAAGAGAGTTTAAGGATCCAATTTAGATCAACCTTTTTCCATCAAGGTGTTTCTCACCAGGCTCCAACTTGGACACTATCATGTTGTCCTCCAGCAGACTATAAGTGCCAAAGCATGTCAACACTTGGTTTTCTCTCACGCTTCCCTCCAATTTTCCATGAGAGACCAAGTCCACAATGTAGCATCTGCACTTAGTTAGGGTATCCCCTTACTTGGAAGACCATTACACATGGTTGCCCATAGACTCCACCATTCCACCCTTTGCTCTACAATAGAGGAGCTATTGTACAAATCTGGGAATCAACAACTTGTCCTCTCCTAGGACACCATCAACTGTGCGATCTGATCCTAGTTGGAGTTCCTTCATGCCCAAGGCAACTCCAACAAATGGATCCCACAAGCTACACACTAACTGATCGAAAACTGGTCACAAACTGTGACCCAACACAACGCAAAACTAGAGAAATAACATACCTTTCATTTGTTGTTCATGGACAAAACTCTGGTCATTGGTTAGGGCATCCTTGCATACCACAACAACCTACCATCTGAGATCAAAACCTCCACCAAAGACTATGGACTCCTCAAATCTACAAGCCTCTCCCACTTGTTGTCTTGATAGGCACCTACAACACCCAGATTAGGATTTTTTAGCCCTACAAACAACCACCATAGGTGTGCGGCCTAGTCTCCACAGGTCTCTAATCTCCTCGGCCTGTTCTAGCATGAGAACCCATGCCAACTAGCCGATAACAACTTCCCTTGAGTGTGGTTGTCCCTTCTTGAGAGGCTGAGGCAGCTTGTTGTTGTCCTAGCCTCCAAACAAGCCTTGGTCTTCCTTCAAGTATTGCCTCTGCCTTAGATATCCACCTACAGGTTTGCGACAGCCTAGATTTGGGATTGTCCACCCTCAATCGAACCTTCAACAGGCCCAATCCCTTCTCCTTTCACCTGCATTCACACCTTGCCTTACTCGTCCTTGTTGTGGCATGAGACAACCCTCCACGCAGTCAAAGAGGCACCCAAACTAGCCCTAATGCCTCACGATGTTATGTCCTCTTCTCTTGTGGAAAAACAAAGGTAGCTCCCTCTTCACCGAGTTGCTATCCCTCCTTCTTAACTCTGCCTTAATGTTTCTCTCTTTGGATGTGTAATAACCTCACATATCACCCTATATTTATATCCAAAAGAGGGCTCCTTCCCAAGTCACTCTAGGGTTGTCGAGTTGTCAAGGAGGCTTACTAAACTTACGCTGATCTTAACTCATATAATGCCAACCAAACATGAGACTTCAAAAATTTATAACTCCTCAACGACAACTCAAAATTAGATAATTCTCATTGCATTAGAATCGTCTCGCCGAGAGCTATCATCCTCATCCAACACATGTCGAAGGATCATCACCGTTTTGGCCCAAACATCTATGGGTGAAAAACCTAGGCTTGGGTTCTAAGCCCACAAGTCTACTTGTGGTGCTTTGACCTCCAACCCTCAAACGCTAGGGCTTGGAGTACCTCCCAAGCTACACAAAAATCAACACTCCCTCTTAGTGAGGGAGGTACTTCCAAGACTAGGAAGTAACCATCATCATCTGGTGGCACTAGCCCATCTGGAATCCATCACTACAAAATAACCTACAAAATGAATCCAACAGTCTTGTTAATGCCTTTTCCTCATCACATACGAACTTGAACATCCCAAACCTCCATAGGGGTTGCTCGCTCTGAGGCTAGACTCCCTCTAAACCTACATGATCTCCATTGGCTCAGTCTTGCAAGCACTCATCCTCCCGGATCAAATACCTCTCGTGCAAATCCCACCAATCTCAGACATGCAACATCATGATCCGATGAAGACTCTAGCCTTCCAACCTCTAGTCCATCACATGAAGCCATCTCGATCAACCTAATCTTTTCCATGCCAAAGAAACCCTTGAGTTTTCCCAACCATCCATGACAAGAAATAGGAAGTCCACAATCTACAAGCCACCACATAACATATTGAATTGCACCAGGTTCACCACTGATCCACCAAAACTCCCAGCCCATCTCATCATGTAGTCTATCAAGACCACATCTCCATGTCTTCAGCTGAACCCTTTGCTCCATGATCCAGACACCCACAATTCCCTCTGAGTTGCTTCGTTTTGCACACTCTGATTCACTGTCCCTCAAAGTAGCTCAGATATGCCTTGATACCATGTTCAATTTCGATGATCTTGGGTCTAGGATAGAGTCTTAAAATCTCTAACACTACCAAACCAAGAATCTCAATGATACTACTTTGCACAACGAAATATAAACAACAATAAATCACACATGCAAAAAATTATGGACAAATTTTTACAATTTTGTACAATAGCCCAATTTCGTTATATTAAACAATAGTATAGGGCTCCCATACCATGGATAATGACCCTCATACATCCACTAGTACAAGATACAAAACTGGGACTTCGTGTCAGTCCATTGACAACCAAACTGTCCTCAACAAGATACTCTAACCATCTGGCTGTTGCATGCTCTCTCAGCTCATCTCAGTCATACCCTTTATCTTCTCGGTCCTTCAGCTCCCAATCTGCATCTCATGCCTCTATAAATGATCCAAGTCCATCTGGCCACGGAATCTCGGCTATCTAATCTTCTCACTAGTTGTGCCTTCATCCATCAAGGCCACAACACATCGAGACTTAACTGTCTAGAGGCTTCACTGTTAACATAACACCCAACACCTGGAATCCACCATTGTTTTTTCTCCCATATTATATACATCATTCCTCTTGATGGATTTGCACTCCACCATGGCATCCTGCCACACTTGCTTTATTGTTGCTTCCTCATAACTAGAAATTTTTATATCAATAATGGAAGGCATCAATGCAACATAACTAGGGAACCTTTTATGAGGATGGCTTACCTAAATGGAAGTAGATGAAGCACCATCCTTCTTCGTTTCCTCCTGCAGTGTTTGTGTAAGCCACTTGGGCTTCTTGGCTATATGGGAAGGCAAAACAATATCTATTCATATGTTGGAACCTATCTGAATTGCACCTGGTCTCCTTGAAACACACATATCAACATAACAGGTAGGAAGTGTTGTCTTCTCCTTAATTAATAAAGGGTGCTTTTGGAACTTGGAAGTCCATGCATCATTATCTAGATTCACGTCTTAGCTTACTACGATCTTCCTTTGGGAAGGAACATAGATCTTGTAAGGTTTAGAAGACTCATTGTAGCCAACTAAAATACCCTCCGAGTTGGAGGGTTCAAGCTTCATCCTCTACTCCTATGGAACATGAATATAAAGTCGACTCTCAAACACATTGAAATGAAAAACATATGGTTTCTCCCTTGTGAAGGCTTCCTTGGGAGTTTTTTCCATCAACACCTTGTATGGACATCTATTTAGTATGTAGATTGCAATATAGCAAGCTTCTGCCCAAACGAACATGGGAAAATCTAAGTCATGAACCATAGATTTAGCAGTCTCTACTATAGATTTGTTCTTACCCTCATCAAAAGCCATCCTTTTGCAAGTTTTATAGTATTGTCATCTCTTTCTTGATCAATGAATTTTAGCAAAAAGGAATCAAAGTCATTAGAGGTATTCATGCCTCCATAATGCAATCCTAGTACCTTGATTATCCTAAATGATTGGTTCTCAAGAAGAGCAATGAATTCTTGGAACCTGCTGAAGGCCCCATATTTGGTCTTCCTAAAATATATTTAAGTTTTCTTGAAAAAATCATCAGTGAAAGTAACATAATACATATCACATGTCTGTAAATTTGATGACATGGATCGCAGACATTTGAATGGACTAAGTCCAGAATGCCTCTAGATCTATACTTTATGTTTAGGAAAGAAACCTTGACATGCTTATCGACTGCATATTCCTTGCACACCTCTCTCTCCTAGACCTTGAAGTCAAAGAATCCATCCACCATTTTCCTCAAAATAAGTAGGGATCCATAATCTAAGAGATTAAATCTTTTGTGCTAGACCTCACATAGATTGTCACTACTGGTCAACAAATCTATGTGCTTCATTGGATTTGCTAGCAGTTTGTAAAGGCTACCCTCCTTGACTCTTTTGGTCAACACTTGAATAGAATGAAGGTTCAAACGTTTGATGATTACTTTTTGGTGGCTAAAACCAGAATATTACCTCTCTACAAAGCCGATGACATGGATCACAAATATCTGAATGAACTAAATCAATAATCACTTGAAATATATGCTTGCTTCTTGGGAAGGAAACCATGGCATGGTTGTTGAGTTCACATCCCTTGCATGCCTCTCTATCTCCTTGACCTTGAAATCATGGAATTCAACCATCGTTTTGTTCAAAAGAGGTAGGGAACCATAGTTTAGGAGACTAAATCTACTGTGCTAGAGCTCAAATATTTTTCATTGTTGGTCAACAAATGTCTCTGCTTCTGAGATTTGCTAGGAGTTTTTAAAGGCCACCCTCCTTGACATATTTAGCCAGCACTTGATTTGAATCAAGGTTTAGATTTTCAATGATTATTTTTTGATGGTCAAAAACAACCCTCTACTTCAAATCCGCTAGACAAGAAACCAAAATGAAATTTTTTAGTCATACATACCTCATGTGGATCCAATATTTCTCTGTTTGGCACATGTAATGGGATGGATCCAAATCCAACTATTGTGTACTTGCCATTGTCACCAAACTCCACTTTGATGTTGTTCTTTCTAGTTAAGAGAGATGATTTGTTTGTGGATGTGTTTAGAGGCTTCACTGTTAATATAACACCCAACACCTGGAATCCACCATTGTTTTTTCGGTTATTGACACAATCTCCCATATTGTATACATTATTCTTCATGATGGATTTGCACTCCACCATGGCATCCTGCCACACCTGCTTTATTGTTGCTTCCTCATAACTAGAAATTTTTATATCAATAATGGAAGACATCAATGCAACATAACTAGGGAACCTTTTAGGAGGATGGCTTACCTAAATGGAAGTAGATGAAGCACCATCCTTCTCTGTTTCCTCCTGTAGTGTTTTTGTAAGCCACTTGGGATTCTTGGATATACGGGAAGGAAAAGCAATATATATTCCTATGCTGGAACCTATTTGAATTGCACCTGGTCTCCTTGAAACATACAGATCAACATAACGGGTAGGAAGTGTTGGCTTCTCCTTAATTAATATTGGGCACTCTTGGAACTTGGAAGTCCATGTATCGTTATCTAGCTTCACATCTTAGCTTACTACTATCTTCCTTTGAGAAGGAACATAGATCTTGTAAGCTTTAGAGGACTTATTGTACCCAACCAAAATACCCTCCAAGTTGGAGGGTTCAAGCTTCATCCTCTACTCCTATGGAACATGAATATAAAGTAGACTCTCAAATACATTGAAATGAAAAACAAGTAGACTCTCAAACACATTGAAATGAAAAACATATGGTTTATCCCTTGTGAAGGCTTCCTTGGGAGTTTTTTCCATCAACACCTTGTATGGACATCTATTTAATATGTATCTTGCAATATAGCAAGCTTCTGCCCAAACAAACATGGGCAAATCTAAGTCATGAACCATAGATTTAGCAGTCTCTACTATAGACTTGTTCTTCCACTCAGCAACACCATTCTTTTGCAAATTTTACAGTATTGTCATCTCTCTCTTGATCCATGCCTTTTAGAAAAAAGAAATCAAAGTCATTAGAGGTATGCATGCCTCCATAATGCAATCCTAGTACCTTGATTATCCTAAATTATTGGTTCTCAACAAGAACTATGAACTCTTGGAACCTGCTGAAGGCCCTATCTTTGGTCTTCCTAAAATATATTTAAGTTTTCTTGGAAAAATAATCAATGAAAGTAACATAATAAATATCACCTGTCTGTAAATTTGATGACATGGATCGCAGACATCTGAATTAACTAAATCAAGAATCCCTCTACATCTATACTTTCTATTTAGGAAAGAAACCTTGACATGCTTATCGACTGCACATTCCTTGCACACCTCTCTCTCCTAGACCTTGAAGTCAAGGAATACATCCACCATTTTCCTCAAAATAAGTAGGGATCCATAGTCTAAGAGACTAAATCTTTTGTGCTAGAGCTCACATAGATTGTCACTACTAGTCAACAAATCTCTGTGCTTCCTTGGATTTGTTACCAGTTTGTAAAAGCCACCCTCCTTGACTCTTTTGGTCAACACTCGATTAGAATCAAGGTTCAAATGTTTGATGATTACTTTTGGTTGGTAAAACCAAAATATTACCTCTCTATAAAGTTGATGACATGGAACACAGATATCTGAATGAACTAAATCAATAATCCCTTGAAATAAATGCTTGCTGCTTGGAAAGAAAACCTTGGCATGCTTGTTGAGTGCACATACCTTGCATGCCTCTCTATCTCCTTGACCTTGAAGTCCATGAATCCAACCATTATTTTGTTCAAAAGAGACAGGGAACCATAGTTTAAGAGACTAAATCTACTGTGCTAGAGCTCACATAGATTTTCATTGCTGGTCAACAAATCTCTGCTTCTGGGATTTGTAGAATTTAGAAGGCCAAATAACTGACCATTCTGCTTCCTTTATTGCAACTGTGTAGTGACTCTTTTTTATATTCCATCCTGTGGCCTTTAGACCTTTTCAGAACTTTATGTTAGCAAGGGTGTGTTACAGGTTCTATGACCTCACAATTTTGAATAGTATGTCTTTTAATTCCCATGAAATGGGTCTTTTGTAATGTATGAAAAAGGTTGCTAATATCTATACCCATATAATGTCCACTTTGGAGATACATATATTGCAGGATTTTCTATTTATCTATTGATATGTTTACTAAATCTCTTTTATTGTTACTGTCAACCCTACTTAAAATATGCCCTCATTTGATCAATTGAACATACTATGAATAAGAATAATTGCTATTATCAAAGGAATTTGTGGGATGTAATTTCTCTAACTCCCCTTACAGCATGTCCATCCCATGTATACTCATATTTACTCTTATTTGAAAGTCATTCATGACCACCTGTACACGTATTCTATAAGTGATACTCTGTGAATATTTTCCTGCTTCCATGATTCACTCACCAAGGCTAGTGTTGTTTTTCAGTCCACTTCAACTTTGTTGCATAGGAAAATTGAAGAACATTATAGAACATAAAATACATTGAACCAGCGTCAGATAGCTCTCAAACCTCTCATATGCCAAAAAATATCCTGCTTCAAGTTTTCTGTGCATAATTTGAGTTTGAGAGCATGGGAGTTACATTAGCTTAAGCACATTGAGAATAGGGAATATATGTATCACTACATAGTATTTTGAAAGGACCAAAAGGTAGAACGAATATGAATCATAGCAGTCTACCACTTTCTACTGCTGATCATACCTGTACAAATTCTTGTCATCATATGATTCTTGTTGGATAAGACCAAGGCCAATGTGATCATCTGGTACCAATAGCATTACAATGTTGGTTAAAGGTAAACCAAGCAAATGGGCTTCTATCTTGAAGAAGACCAGCTGCGAGAATAATTTTCTTCTTCAATTTCTGCATTGGCATCAATATTTCCTGTATTAACAAAAGAAGGGGATTCTGCAGACTCTCCAACTTTCTTAACAGTCATGCCTAGCTGTGAGACATCATTTGAACTCTTCTTCATTCTCTTTCCAGGTCTTCCTTTCTGTTTAGAATCATTATCCGTTCTCAAATGTTTAGGATCAATTTGTTTTAGAGGTACCTCTGAATCCTCATAGTTTCCTGTGCATTTGTAGGTTTTGAAGATAGCTTCCTCTTCGAATTAAATTTTCTCTTTCTATTTCCTTCCTTTCCAGTATCTAGTTCAATAGCATTCTCCTGTGCCACTTCAGAATCCTCTAAATAAGCATCACCTTTAGCATTGGTCCGAATAGCTTTTGTTGTGCTGGACATGCCCTTTCTCTTTCTCTACCTATCCTTACCCTGCATAGGTCCTTGCTCCTTTATCTTCTGCTCAAGCTGAGCATCATCCAGCGACAAGGAAACATCTTCAGCATGTAGTAAATCACCTTGTGCATGACCCCCCATCATAACAAGTTGTTGAACAATACTTTTTTGACTAGTGTTTTGCAAAATTTTCTCTTCGGCAGTCTCCTTGAAAATCTGTCTGTACACTGTGACTTACTTCATTTGTCCAAGCTGATGTGCCCTGTCCATGGCCTATAAGTCCAAATGGATTCCTATCACTTTCATAAAATATAACAGTGTCAACAGCTGTGAGATTGATTTCCAGGCCCCTAGCTCTTGTGCTTAACAAAAAGAAAAATATATCTTGCTTGTTTTGAAAGTCCTTGACCATGTCATGATGATCCATTATGGTTGAAGATGCATCCAAACAAAGATATTTGTATTACCTGTAATTCATGTAGTCCTCAAGAATATCGAGCTTTTTTAGTCATTTGAGCAAACAGGAGAATTCAATGGTTTTCAGCACGGCGGAATTTCAGCAAAGAATCTAATGTCTGTAGCTTCCTAAAATCCATAAGCATTTTTGCAAGATCAAAGAATTGCAAAGGAGGTGAAGATACGAATATTCTATTTGTAAGCTGAAGAACTGGTTGTTTAGAGAAAAAATTTGAGACTTTCTTTAATCAAATAATGACAATCCCGAGGTTTTGTAGGTCCATTGAACTTGGATGTATGAACAAAACCAACAAGTAGCATTTTCATCAATGGATGATGAAGTTCTTTTGCATTCTGATATGCAAAACCCCTCTGACCAGATGACATCAATCAGGGGAGCTTGAATTGGCATAATGAATGAATAAACAGATTTTAACAGTCCAATATTATTAAGACAATGGTCTTGATGTGAGATGACTAATCCTTCATATCATACACTTCCAGGACCCGTAGCACACTTTCTTCTCCAAAATATTGACTCTGCACGTGTTGGCAGCATCAACAATCTACTAACAACTCTCACTTTGTCTTGTTCAATCTGATCATACTGCAAGATATCCTTCTCAGTTTCCATGAAGCCTATGATAATTTCACCATTAAAGTAGTGATCCCATTTTGCTAAAGAATAAAGCATCTGCTCCACTATTGAACTTGTAGAAAAAGAGGAAACCTCAGCTGGCGAGAGGTCAATCATACTAGAAAACCCAAATGTGCCACTTTTAGCAGGAAAAGCAGATTCCCCTTTTGCTTGCCGTGGAAAAATTGATGAATGAATATTTTCAGGCAAATAGACATTAAAAAATTTGTTCAAACATCTCTGTCGAAACCCCTGAACCGATCCAGAATAGAACGGGGGTTGGCTCTTAATACCGTATGTGTAGACTAGCTTGGGAATCTTGTATGTGTTGAATTTTCTAAGTCTATCTGTTAGAAAATTAATCTGTATTTTGCTGGTTTATTTCTTCTACTTTTAAATTCTGAACAAGTATTTAAAACATTTAAATACAGAAATAAACACAATACAGTCACAACATCTACAAATCATCAGCTGAAAGAAAACAAACAAACAAGTGCCACCGTTATTTTTGGACAAATGTCCCCGGAAAACCCCAATGCGGGAAAACTGGTGGAAATATTTAGAGGTTTTATTATTATGCAGTATTTCCTTGAGTATAACTAGGTTCCTAACCAGCTCACCCGACAAAGAAAAATATACGGCAACAATACCTCTATATTCAGAAAGAGGTATTCAGAAAACCTGTCCCATGAAACCCTCTCTGGCACAACTGAAGCTTAGCGCTGGCCCTTCTGGCCTCTGCGTCAGCCTCCTACTGACCTACATTAGCCCCAGGACCCTCTGCGTCAACCCTCTAAGGCATTGTGCAACCTCTAGGACCCTCTGTGTCACTCGAGTAGCCTCTACGTAGCCTGGACTAGCTACTACTCTCGCTCTCTCTACTTCTGCGTCGGTCTCTCAGTATTGTCTCCGCCTCTTTGTCTCATACTCACTGCCCCTCGTTGTTGATCAGTGATTCAACTTTTCTTAGCCACCCTGCTCTAGCAAAATGAATGATTGATCACTCTGGTGTGTTCTGCAAATGATCCTCAAGCCTCCTCTTATACTTTTCTCATTGGAATTTCAACGATCGAGATTAAATCTCTAATCAATGGCTAAGATTAGATTTGGCTTGATCCATGACTTTTGGAACCTTCTAACCAAGTTTTATATTAATACCCATTAATATTTTATTTTTCCTAAGTTTAGACTTAGGAACTCCATTAAAAATATTAATTATTTTAATATCTCCCAAACCGGGTACAATCTATCCAAACCATTTCTGTGTCTTGGAGATTTGATGCTACCCCAAATCAACACTCCCTCTTAGTGAGGACTATGCTTTAGTAATACTCCTCACTAAGCATCACTTTGATTATCCGACACTGGTACCTGTGTTGATGCTAGGCCTCCCCACTCAATATCCTCTGCATTGCTGCATCCTATACTGCTACCCATAGCCTTGCCACTGCCATTGCTCCATCCATACAACAACTCCCTCTACATCTGTGATGTTGTTGGTCCATTCTCCCAGCACTGCATCTACACTACATCCCCCTCCCATCATGCTGCATCATGCTATTGCATACTTCTACTACACTTCAACTCAGTTACTGAGAAGTAAGTAACTGATCCACCCAAAATTTGACATCCTTCTTAGGCTAGAAACACTCCTGATGCTGAAGCTCCCTGAGCTGCTCACAAGTGCTCCCTCTACTGACCTCTATGCTGTTGCAACAACTGCCTGCATCTCGCATCGTTGCACACCTATCTGTGCCATCTTGCACTGGTACAACGCTCCCGTGCCTCTCACATTGTTGCAACCTTCTAGCCTCGCGTTGCCTGGTGACTCCTGCACTGTAGCACTCTCTACAGTTTCATTCACATCCGTCTCTACCGACATCCGCCAATCTTGCTACTCTCTCTTCGAGGCTCACGTAGCAAGGTATAATCCAAGAGGTTGGGTACCTCAAGGATCCTACCCCTCATTGCATGTAGTCCTCCTGACTATAGCTCGATGTCTCCCCACTTCTTCTCTAGTGGCACATGAGCACTCATGGCATAATCGTCATCCTCCTCGACTTCTTTTTCTGCCTTTGCTGGTGCTGCCTTAGAGTCAGAAGTCTCTCCGTTACTCTTCTTCCTTGAACACTAGTTCACATAATGACCCAGTTCCCCACAATGGAAGCACTTGACCTTGGAGAGGTCCTTCTTCTTGCTCTTCTCCTGCTTTCCCACAGATGCCAGAGCTGCATCCTCTTCCTCTTCCTTCTTGATCCTGACCTCTTTACTGCTACTTCCCATCTTGGTCAGTCGTCTGATCTCTTCTTGACAGAGAGCCGCCCATAGTTCTTCCCAGTCTGGAAGACTCGCCCTGCCCAGTATGCTCTGGATAATTGTCTCCCATTCCTCGGAGACTGCGTTAGGTGTGGTCCTCACCATCAACTCCTAATCTGGCATGGCCCCTATGGAAGCCATTTAGTCATGGATCTCCTTCAACCAACCAAGGAAGACATCTATTTTCTCTCCCTTCTGATTCTGGTATGACCTTCATTGATTCTCCACAAGCATCTTCTTCTGCACTGAAGTATGCTGGTACAATGTCTTCAAAGTGTCCCACATCTCCTTTGCTGTTTCCTTCTCGGCAATATGTGGGACCACATGATCCTTGACCCCATCAAGGATGATACACTTTTCCTTAGCCATTTCCTCCTCATTCCTTTCATTAGCTACCGGATCCATTGGGGTAGCCATTACTCTCAAGGCAAAGCCCTTGATACGATGTCTGTCTAGAATGGGCAAGATCTTGGCCTTCCAGACCACAAAGTTGGACGCTTCATCCATCCTGTCCTGATCTCTCAGCCCATTCATGACTATCTTTCTGCTCTTCTCTGTCGACTCCTCTGAGTCTCTCTAATTCCTGCCTGGAAGTTCTCAGTTCGACTCTTGTTGAGTCTCTCTACTTCCCATCTGGAAGTTCTTGGTTCGACTCTTGTTGAGTCTCTCTACTTCCTGTCTGGAAGTTCTCGGTTTTACTCCTCCGAGTCTCTCTACTTCCCGTCTATAAGTTCTCTTCTGGACTCCCTGTGAGTCCCAATTTCCCTCATGGAAATCCTTTTGCCAATTTTCAAGTTTCCCCTCTCCGATTGTTTGTGCAACTGCAACACTAATCCAGATTCTTTGGCTAGAAATCCGTCTCAGTAGCAAATCCCTCTACCTTGGTTTTGCCCTGTTAGGTATTGTTCTGACCACAATACCCCACCAGCTTTGCTCCCACAAACTACCCACACCTTCCTTTGCCCCAACAACTGAAGGATTGAGCCTCTTTGGCCCTACGCAATCTCAGCACCGGAAAAACAATTCCCTAAGCCAACTGTGTCAACCCTCCTAGCCTTTGCGTGGCTCTGTGTGAGCCTGCTTTTGCCCTCAGCCTTTGCATTGGCCTCTCTTATGCCCAAACTAATGACGCATTCCCTCTACGTAAATCCTTCTGTCGCTTCTGCAAGGATCAGCTACTGTCACACGGGACAACTGAATCTATTACAAATGCTCTTCTCAACTGATGCCTTCAACTTTCCTGTTATCTGTAACCATGCTCTGATACCATGCTGAAATTTTCTAATTCTATATGTTAGAAAATTAATCTGTATTTTTCTTGTTTATTTATTCTAGTTGTCAATTCTGAACAAGTTATTTAAAACATTTAAATACCGAAATAAACACAATATAGTCACAACATCTACAGATCATCAGCTGAAAGAAAACAAACACACACGTGACACCATTGTTTTTGGACAAATATCCCCAGAAAAACCCAATGCGGGAAAACCGGTGCAGCTATTCAGAGGGTTTATTATTATGCAATATTTCCTTGAGTACAATTGGGTGCCTAACCAACTCACTTGATAGAGAAAAATATACAACAACAATACCTCTATATTCGGAAACAGGTATTCAGAAAACCTATCCCATGGAACCCTCTCCGACACAATTGAAGCTCAACGCTGGCCCTTCTAGCCTTCGTGTCAGCCTCCTGCTGACTTATGTCAACCCTAGGACCCTTTGCGTCAGCCCTCTAAGGCACTGCGCAGCCTCTGGGATCCTCTGCGTCACTCCAGCAACCGTTGTGTGGATGACGCAGTCCCTCTGGTCTATGCATTGTCTCTATAGGGCTCTATGTTGCATGGACTGGCTGTTTCTCTAACTCTCTCTGCTTCTACACTGGTCTCTCAGTATTGTCTCTACCTCTCTACCTCATACTCACTGCCCCTTGTTGTTGATCATTGATTCAACTTTGCTTAGCAACCCTGCTCTAGCAAAATGAATAACTGATCACTCTGGTGTGTTCTGCAACTGACGCTCAGCCTCCTCTTATACTTTTCTCGTTGGAATTTCAACGATCAAGATTAAATCTCTAATCAATGGCTAAGATTAGATTTGGATTGATCCATGACTTTTGGAGCCTTCTAACCCAGTTTTATAATAATACCCATTAATATTTTATTTTTCCTAAGTTTAGACTTAGGAGCTCCATTAAAAATATTAATTATTTTAATATCTCCCAAACTAGGTACAATTTGTCCAACCCATTTCTAGGTCTTAGAGATCTCATGTGCTTCAGCCTTTCCACGATTTTTCATGGCTAGAGCACATCTGATGCTACCCCAAATCAACAGTATGAGATAATATTTGATTTCCAACATAGTGTATATCTTCCAGTTCATCAAAAGGTGGTGGTAAAAGAGAATTCCCAATTTGCTCGAAGTACATAAACATGCACCTTCATTCCTTTCAAATAACTTCAGATGATTACATACCTTCTGTTGGACACAAATTATCATTGATGTCAATATGGCAATATTCGAGGAGCAAACAGAGCCAAGAGGAGCAGGCGGAGCCAAGAGGAGCCAAGAGGAACAGACAGAGCCACCAGAGGAGAAAATAGCGCAAAGAGCAGATAGAGCCAATGGAGGCATGCAAATAAGCCATCAG
Source organism: Pinus taeda (assembly GCA_000404065.3). Lineage (NCBI taxonomy): Eukaryota > Viridiplantae > Streptophyta > Pinopsida > Pinales > Pinaceae > Pinus > Pinus taeda. The sequence continues at coordinate 4,375 of APFE030451575.1, read as the reverse complement.
AGGAGCAATGGATGCATTTAACAGCTATCGGGAGCTATCAGAGAAAGAATGTCAAAAATGCACTATCGGGAGCAATCAGCAGCGAAAAACCATATAAATATGCATTTAACACAAACGGAGGCCAAAACATATATACATATTACAAATACACTATCGAAGGCGAAGCCGCGTATTATATCGGCGAGTTATATTAAGTGTCACAACCAAAACCTCTGATTGCGATAAGCTATGTGGACCCGATGGTCCTATTATATTGCACCCTATTGTTATGTTGCATCCACGGTAATTGCAATGAATAAAGAGTGGTCACCCCTGAACGTGCGATTGCGATTATAACATGGACCCAATGGTCTGACTGTAACACAACTTAATATCATATCGCATCCGCAGGAGAATTGGCCATTGGCCATCGACAATGTCATGAGCTCGACTTATAAAAGACTTCCAAAAGCTGCAATTTCTGATTGTGATAAAGCATGTTGATCTGACGAGCATATAAACCATGGTTTAATACCATATCGCATCCGATCCATCGAAGCAATGGAGGATCGGCCATCAGCCATCGGCGAAGTCATGGGTCTGATGTTTAAAGGACTCCCGGAAGTCTTGAACGCCGATTGCGATTGCAAGAGCGGACCCAATGCTATATCGCAATTTGGCTTATTGTCTTATCACATCCATTGGCCATTGGCACTTCGGGAGCAGCGTTACAGTGTGTCAAGTGGACCATTGCGATCGTCGATAGCGATTATTGCATCGGTAATTCGGAGAGGAGGTAATACAGTGTTAAGCGACCCTTTCCCTGTGACTATTGATTGCGATTTCACTGCAGACTCAACATAGGTATAGATATTCGTGCAATGATCCTTGAAGTCTGCCCTTTAGCACTTTCACTTGTTTTTGCTCATATTTCCTGTGTAATTGATATTTGGCCTGTGCGGGGTTTGGAGGTAGAAATGCAATACAATAACGCTCCCGATAGTTCATGAGGCTTGAACTATAGTTCAAGAGGCTGAATCAAGCTGACTGTGATTGCGATTGGGACGTGGCTATCCGTTAAACTATGCCAACTCTGTGTATGCCTGCCATCATTGTTAATGGAGTGCTATTACAGTAAGATGTGTTCTCCATGGAGTTTTGGACCTCTCAAATGAATCTACATGTCCTCAGAAAGTCAGTGAACTTACACAGCGCAGAGGAAGCTGCAGCGACTGAGGAGGAAGCCTAAGAGGCGGTGTAAGTGGAAACGAATGGACAAAGGCATGGGAATGTATAAAACAATAAAAACAGAGAACTTTTGGTGTTGTTGTGATGGTGAAGAACCAGAGTGTGAGGTAGCAGAAGCAACAAAGGCAGAAGAGGCAGTAGAAGCAGCGAAGGCTGTAGAAGCAGTAGAGGCACAAGAGTAGGAATGAGAGAACCTCAGTTGAATAGAGTGTAGTAGCATACCATTTTATACCAAGGTTGGGTTGGAGCCCAATAGGTTGGAGCCTCAGAACTGAACAAGACTAAAGTCATTAGGGTTAGGTGCTCCTAAGTGGAGAACCACTACAAACAGAGTTGGTTCTCTGGAGGTTGGAGCCTCACTGAAGTCCAAGTTGGAGCTTGGCAACTATTCACAATCAGATATATACTTATATTGTATTTATTTCATTGCATTGTCTTGAGTTTTAATAAAAGCATTAATTCCAGCTATTGAATTCTGTGTCCTGTGTACACATATATGTATCTATATATGCTTTTGGTAATCACTAGAACAATTAAAAAAAAAGGTAAGAAATACTGATTCACCCACCCCCTCAGTATTTCCAACAATTGGTATCAGAGCAGGCTTCTTCATACTAGCCTAACAGCTTGAAGAAGGATCCGTATCCATGATGAGAAATCACGAAGCATCAGGAAGACCTCCTTTGTTCGATGGCACTAACTTTGGTTTCTAGAAGAAATGAAAGGCCTACTACTTAATGTCCCTTGGACCTGAAGTCTGGAATTTTGTTCAAAATGAATACAAAACGACTTCCGCTCTTCCAACAGACCCAGATGAGAGGAAAGCCTACATCGCAAATGCAAAGGCCATGAACTCCATCACTAGTGGAATCACTGATTCCGAGTTTACAAAAGTCATGCAATATACCTCTGCTAAAGAAATGTGGGAGAAGATAGTTGGCTTGTACGATGGAGACTCAAAAGTAAAAAAGGCAAAGCTTCAAACTCACAGAAGACAATTTGAAAGTTTGAGGATGGAAGATGAAGAAGATATTGCGGCATACCTCCTTCGAGTAGCTGAAGTGGTAAATTCCCTGAAAGGATTGGACAAAAAAATTGAAGAAAGCACCATTGTTCAAAAGGTATTAAGGTCTCTTCCAGGTAGATTTGACTCCAAAATAAGCGCTATAGAAGAAGCAAAGGATCTAGATACCCTCAAAATGGATGAACTCCATGGAAATCTTACTGACTATGAAATGAGGAAAGGTGGCCCAAGCTCCAAAGATGCAACATTCAAGGCCTCAAAGTCAAAGAAGGGGAAAGAAAGGAATGTTTGCAATGATGAGTTAGATGTGGAATCTGAATTGGCTTAATTTGTACGAAAGCTGAAGAGAGGATCTAAGCTTAAAGGTATGTATCCTCTTATCTGTTTTAAATGTGGTAAAATAGGTCATTATGTAGCAAAATGTCCTCATAAGCATGACAGTGATGATGAAGGAAATTCTAAAAGAATGGCACACAAAAAGAAAGGGTTCAATAAGAAAAACTTCTTCTCCAAGTAAGATGAGTCTGATGAGGATGAGTTTATGGTCATAAAAAAGAAATCAGATGAGGAAAGTGATCATGATGAAATCCAAGAAACATTATTCATGGCACTCGCAGATGATGATGACTCAGGGCTGGAAGGAAATGTAGATGAACTGTTAATAAGCGCCATTGAAGAAAATGAGAAACTACGGAACAAAATCATTTCTCTCAAAGTGGAAAATGAGGAAATAAGGAGAGAAGATCTCTTGGAAGAAAAGCTTAAAGAAAAAGAAGAGACTTGTGAAGAATGTGAGGCCGAAATAGTGTCTTTGAGAAAGGAGTTGGAGCAAATTAAAAAGGGTTGTAAAAGCTCTCAAATACTTGAGACTATTCTGAAAAATCAAAAACCTCAACATGACAAGTCTAGTCTGGAATAGGTTTCAAAGGAGAATTCTCAAGCACTAAGAATAGTGCGAAAAGCTATGCCGATGCACTTTCTTACAATCCAAAAGATGAAAAGTATGTTATCAAAAGTGCATCCCAGATCCCCAGAATGAAGAGAGAATTACTCCAACGAAGAATGTGGAGTCGAATCATGGACACTACAACAAATACAAACCTATACTCCACCAAGGGCCCATCACAAATCCAAAGAACGAGGGAGGAGAAATTCCCAGGAAGGAAATCGACTCAAACAGTGGTTGCTTCAACAAGTACAAAACCATCTTTCTTGGACATTGCTTTCACTATAAAAACTTCGATCATCAAGCCAGACATTGTATGGCTCGTAGAAGTGAAAATACAAAGTTAAAGGACCGAATAATCAACTCATATGCCCCCAAAAGGCAGGGACAAATCAAAACCTTCAATTCATTTGATCCCTTGACCAAATTTGATATGATTTTCTCTTTCTGCTACGATAATGGACATTATGAACAAGACTACCCACTCAAAGGAAGAAAGATGAGTAGCAAGAACTCCAGCATGGACAAATGCACCCTGGCTCTATATGCTCAAAATAATGGAAACCAGTGGTTTGTAGATAGTGGGTGCTCCAGACACATGACAGGAGACAGAAGGAAGTTTGTCTCATTGAGCAAAAAGGAAGGGAATGTGTCCTTTGGAAGCGGATCTGGAAGAATTGCAGGAAAAGTAACAGCTATTTTTATCAATAGAAAAGGAAAAGATCAAGATGCTCTGCTGGTTGACGGACTCAAACATAACCTCCTAAGTGTCAGCCAAATTTGTGATCAAGGACATAAGATTGTTTTCAGCACCAAATATTGTGAAATAAGAAACTTTTCCTCAGGGAAACTTGTGGCAAAAGGGGTGAGAACATCAGACAACATTTACATTCTGAACAAGATTCAAGAAAATAAATGCTACTTGAGTTAGATAGATGAGAGTTGGTTGTGGCACAAGTAACTTGGACATACAAGCTTTGAAAATCTGATCAATATCAGCAAGATCAAAGTTGTACGAGACATCCCAAGGCTGTTCAAACCAAATCAAGCAGTATGTGGTCCATGTCAACATGGAAAGTAGACCAAAATCAGCCACAAGACAAAGGAGCTCTCTACATCGAAGTCCTTGGAGATCATCCATGCTGATGTGTGTGGGACAACTAGAAATCAAGCACTCC